>JBCEWB010530807.1:0-18850 GCA_039654565.1 Peronia peronii | reverse complement strand
GCTGACCAGTTCGATTTAAAGGAAACACACGGCGATGGCTTCGATTTATGCGAGAGGCATTTAATGGGCACAAAGAGTGAAAAAAATGTATTGTTTCGTTTTTATTCGATTTATCAGAAATTTGGATTATCAGAGTTCGGTTTGCATGGACTCGACTGTATTAGGATGGTTAGTAAATAGAAAAACAGAATCCATGAAATGATGTTGCAATGATGTATTATTTTTGTAAAGTTTTTATCCTACTTTGTACTTTCATTGATGAATTTAAAATCTGAAAGGGATTCACCAATCTTTTGTCTCAATAGATGGATATGTTAAAAAATGATTTGAGGGGATGAGATGTCTGTGAAGCATGTCAGTCTGTTTTTATGAAGAAGTAGGAAACATTTCACCCTCAGTTGTTCAATGCCATGTCCTTGAAACAAGATTAGATGTCAAACTTGAGCACTTGTTTCTTGACTGTATCTAACTGAAAAAAGAAAAATCCATGGTGAAAAACTGGTGACAAAATGTGTATTTTCCTTTAAGTACAAAAGTAGGTAGTTGGACATCCCAGATCATTTGATATGAACTGTTCTCATGGCTTGGATTTATGACATGTGCTCTGTGTTTGAATTGCATATCTGATTTCCTATAGTAATCCATGTGTGCAATGACCCAGTGAAGCTAGACTACTGGAATTGATTACTCTTTGACTTCCATGTATCATTATAAACTTTTTCAGTAACAAACCAATTTTTTTCTCTTTTTTCTGAAGTCTTGCTTTTGAGTCACTTACAGTAAGTAAACCTTTTATTTTAACCTGTAAAAAAGTAAAAGCCAAGCCAAGGCATGTTTGAGGTCAATTGAACAACTTGAGTGTCAAAAAAAAAAATTTAAAAAAGAATGTTGTTTGATGAGGATTAGTCAAGCCCGCCCCTTTTCAAGGAAACAAATTCAAGCCATCTCCTGACTGGTGCAAAGTGCAGAATGACCAGGAAGACTCCCCAGACATTATTTAGACAAGAACAGTCACTCTGACTGCCTTGCATTTCCAGAATTCCTTATTACTTCAGAATTCTTTTCACTGTACATCTCTTCTCTATCCATTACAAGAATTAAGGATTTGAATCAATAATGAATTACTTTCCATCTTCAGTTTTAAACAGAGTGAGAGAAGATGGTACATGTATGCTTTAATTTTAGGACAACTTTTTCTTTGTTTTATTCCACGTATATATATATATTTTTTTTTTGTGTGTGTGTCATCAGAAATTTCTTTATACTCATTGACACCTGCTATAATTGCTTCATTCCATATTCTGTGCTGTCTTTAGATCTCTATGTACTTCCTTGGTCTGGCACTTGTGATTGCTACTTTCTTATCAACATAACGTGTGTGCAATACATGTACATGTATATATGTTAACATTTGGAGAAAATGTGAAGTATTTGAAGTGCTCATTGTAATTGGTTGGAATGTGGTGGGTATTTTTATTAGCAAGAAATAGAGTTGGTTATTGGTATAGCCATTTGAGAGTGAATTTTGAGACTGATGTTCTTTATTGTGACTGGCTGGGAGGATCGTCAGCAGTTGGCATGTCTTGTTACACTATCTCACCCTGGTGTCAAAACATTTGGGTGCTGGTATAGAAAAAATCTAGTTATCCCAGAACTGTAGATTAGATCAGCCTGTGTTTAAAAGCATAGTTGTTCCTGAATGTGTGGACAACTCTGCTTCGCATAGATGACAAAAAGAAAACAACTATTTTTCTAAAATTGTAGATTAGATTTAAACCAGTCCATATGTGAAAGCATTGTCATTTCTAAATATATATACATGATGTGGGCAACTGTACCTTGTCTGGGTAAAAACAAAAGCTCTAATTATTCCAAAATTACAGCTTAAATCAGCCTGTATTCAAAAACAAGTCATTCCTGAATATTTGAACAAAAGTAGTTTTTCGGAGTATAACTTGTGAAATGGTGTAATTTTTATTTCTCTGACCAAATGAGTGTGACTTGAAACTTTTGTAGTATTACTAATTATGACCGACATTTGATTTTTTTGCCAGGCTTGTGAACATTCTCGCTCACTGCTGGTCATACTGTGACTCCAACAACAAATGTGACATTAGGCTGTGCTTGAAAGTACAATGTGTTTTTCCTGCTTGAGAATGTTGTCTGAGTTATGCTATATCACTGTGAGTGAAACTGGTCAAAATATTTCAGGTGCTGTTATCTGATCAAAAATCAGGTGCAGGTAATGTGAACTAGCCGTGATTCTAAAAAGCAATGGAAAATGTGGATCTGTAGTAGAACAAACAAAAAAGAAAAAGGAGTGAATTTGTCTTTTTATAACTTTGCTACATATACTTAGGACAGTTGTCAAGCAAGAAGAATATTGGTACATTATGTACATGAGTTGTCTTATCATTGTCATTTCTAACAATTTCATGTAATCAGTTCAAATCCTGTGCTGATAAATCAGTGAAAACTTGAAGTTGTGATGAATTTTTTTTCTTTTCAAATCTTCATGCACACTCTACAGAAAAATCACTGGTTATCTGGAGTTATGATTCCTTGTCAGTGTGTTGTGTAATTAATGTGAGGGCCTCAGAAAGTCTGTCTGTATGGATGTCAGCCATTACTAGCACAGACAGAATCACTGGTCACCTTTTTTTTTTTTCTGGATTGTGATGAGAATGTAAATTGTACTTCTTTTGTCTTTTCAATGCATTAAAATTGAAATTCTCTTGTACTCATTTGTTGCTCAGCTCATTTTCTCATGAATACTTTATTTTGTATAACTGGAAACAAAGTACATTATAGCCCATAAGGTAGTGCTAATTTCATTTGTACTCATGAAGGCCAAGTAACCATTTATCTGTCATCTACTAAACACCTGATGCAAATTCAGAATTTTCTTATTCCAGGAGTTGTTACAAGGAAATGTCAAATATATTTTTAATATATATTATTAAGTTCTCTTTTGTGTCAATTTGCATCAGTTGCTTCCTTCGTGGCCTGTATACACGCAGTAGTTTTGTAGTTTCTGTTGCTGACCTGTAGTTTTAGAAATAGCATCTTTGTTTTACTGTGCATGGATCCAGAGAACAGTATGATCAACCAGGCAGCATCAGGAAGATCAAAGAAAGTTTGGAAAGTCATACACTACAACAATTTTGGTGGTTTCACTAAATCATGGTGGGATAACAAAGGAAAGCTTAACCAGAAGTCTCTGGAGTTCAAAATTTTGACTTACAAACGGTGCTTATTGACAACACCACTTTGGACATTTGACTGTGACTGACAACATCAGTGCCAGAGACAAAGAAAAGATAATCTTCATAATCTTTATTTACAAATATAACAACTTCAAAAAGACACCAGTCTTTTACAGAAAACATGTAAAATCTTAAAATATTCTATACCTACTTGGTAATGATGACATGGCAGTCATTTTTTTGTTTACACATAGAGAGTTTCTGATGACACCTTTTTACCAGTCGTTTACTTACTTCCTTTTCTAGATAATACTATAGGCATACACAAAAGACTATATCTCACGCTAAGGCATCAGCATCCAAAAAAGTTGTGACAACAAAATAACACTTTCCAAAATTGTTGACATACATTCTTAACTTGAGGGGGAGATTTTTAAGTGGACATATCATGCCTAGATTTACTTACATCACCATTTTATGAAACAGAAAAACAAGTTGCATCATCATACTGAAAGTGACATTGCATTTTTTTGTTTCATTCACACAAATGACGTAGAATTCACAGTCGATAATCTTACTTACAGATGAAAATAACAGAAAGCTATGTGAACACATATCCTGCTCATTCAGAAGCTGCATTCAGTTCAATGTTAGTCCATGCCACACTTTCTTGGGCTTTGTATAGAACACTGGTTTGCTCTCTCCAAGCATTTCAACAGTCTCATCACAATCAACTGGCACAACTAATCTCAGAATATTTCTTTACTGCAGGAACAGAAATATTTCAAGCTTTAGTGTAAATTCTGCTTATTGTCCTTAACCAGAGCAAATTGTTCTAGCATTCTGCTGCACATTCTTCAAATTTCCTGTGAGAAAGTGAATGTTGACAAATAGAAAGTAGACAAAAGAATAAAAGTTTTTTTCTTTTAAAATAAATCTTTCCCATCATATTAGTCAGTTAACAACAGAGGCACTGGAAATGTCAACAGAGTTTCATTCAACACAAATAAATTGAGAGTGGTAAGTAGCTTTTGATGCATTTTTAACACTACTAAACATCTGTTAGTTTTTATCACTTTTTTAAGTGTACTTGATCTGAAGAAATGCTGTTGACAGTATAGTGGTCTCCGCCTAAGAACCCTCTGCCTAAGAGCCCGGTCTGCTTAAGAACTCACCTCTGCTGCGAAATGGAATTTTTCCTCTATAATTTGCCTCTCTAAGAACCCGCTTCGGGCGCTCCCAAATAAAAAAAATCCGCCTAAGAGCCCGATGTTGGGCCAAGGCACCCGACTACTTATGGTATAATTCCACATCATACTGTCCACTTGAGAAAAACGCACAGTGCTAGATGTGCAGTAAAATGGGGACAGGGGTGGAGAGGACAGGTAGACAAAAGAGTGGAAGTGATGGCTGATGTATGGCTGCATAATCAGGCCACGTTGTTGACTAATACGTAACCATCTCTTTGTTTGACAACACGTGGGACAGCACCTGTGATTGGCTTTGTAATAAGGAGGAGTAGGTATAGCCTCCTGGCTGGTCAGCTATTCTGCTACTTCAGTTGGTCTGTAAACACTTAGGTCACTCGTGTGATTATCCGCATAGCAATATCATGTTTCAACAATGATACCGTCAAGTGAAAACTCACGGTGTTTAAATGCTGGGCAGTATTCGTGATATTATATGCTAAAAAAGATCAGGAATTGTTAGATCTAATTATAGCATACACATAGGGAAGAAGGCTGTACTTATTCGCATAGATAAATCTTCAACTAACGGTAACGATCAACTAATCATAGTAGTGAAGACAATCTATAGTCAACTAATCATAGTGGTGAAGACAATTTATAGTCAGACGGGTTGCGTAACTTTTCAATCCGCCTAAGAACCCGCCCGCCTAAGAGCCCGCTTTTTTTGTCTCCCAACGACCGGGTTCTTAGGCGGAGACCACTGTACAACAATATGGAAATAGCCCCAGTTACAATAGTGAAAACAAAGAACTGTGCATAGTTTGGTGTCTTCCTGACTTTGTAGTCTTCCTTTCAGAAAACAACAAACCTCTCTCATCATTTTCAATGTCTGTAATGCTGCTTGCTATGTGGTGGTGATGAATGTTGCCATGTTATGAGGTGCTTTTTCTGCCTCCCTACCTGACATCACACACACAACCAAGGCATTAGGTTTGACATGCTTCATCACGCTCTTCACCCTGTGGTCCAGGCGTCGCATCAACTTCTGCCAATGATAAAAATGAAAAGCTCATTTCAGTGAAATTAGCAACGAATGATAAGAACAAAATATGATAAAAATTGTCCTGACAGTTTTTTCGCCTAAGTTTAGTTAATAATATGCTGAGAAAGATAGTGAAAGAGAGAGAAAGAAAATAAAATAAAAAAACAAATATGGGTGCTAGTCAATGTCAATGGATGTCTTAGCTCTTGGAAATGTATTTGTAAAGCAGACAGAGATCAGAACTCATGTATGGCAACTGCAGACATGCAATATATTAAATATGGTGCCCCATTCTGCCAAAAGCCTTCAATATGAAGGAGCCGAACTCTAGGGGCACAGGACCGATGAGGCTGCATAGAAAAGTTCTAAGAATAAACCAACTGTCACCCAGACCATATAGCTGGTGTGAGAAAGGCCGCTCTTACTCTCTCGGCATTCAAAAGCATAAGAGGAAGGCAAGAATATCTACACGTACATACCAATCTCAACTGCTGTTTCTGTAAGGTGATGATGGGCTTGGTCTCATCTGTGTAGCCATAGAAATGGGCCCACACAAACTCTTTTGACTGCACCATAGCCTTGGCCATCCGGCGAGTTTCTGTGTCATTGCTAACCCTTATCATTTCAATTGGTTCTGTCTTGTATTTGTCGGCCATAGGCTCTCTCTCTATCATACAGGCTGGAGAATATTGGGATACAAGGGATGTCTTCAAGCAAAATTCCTAAACTCAGTTCATTTCAATGTGACATAATATCAGTTTTCATTAGAATGAACAGAATGCCAAACAAGTAACCTTCTGTGTCCTTCACAGTGTTATATTTTGTGAGGGATACACATTGTGCTCGCTAAAAAAAAAAAAAAAGGGCATACCATACAAGAATACATAAATATCACATCCCTGAACTGATCTAACTGAGAGCAGCTAAACCTCAACTGCATAGCCTGAACAAACCTATTGGATGATGATAATTCTCCAATGAACACAAAGTTTTTCTCAAAAAGAGCTCTGGCCACATCTGAATTATTAAAAAATCTTAAAATGCATTGCAGCATCAACCTTCCATGATATGTCGTTAACTGACAGCTGAACATTTACAATATCCATCAGGTTCCTTCAGTGCCACACAAAATTATATCATGAAAATTCACATAACGCCAGCAGCCTGACGTCTGAACAGTGACTTAAATACTTGAGACCCTTTGTCCATTGTTTACAACATCTTTTAAATCGATATTTTCCTATTGCTCCCTCATAGGAGGTCTCTAATTTGTCTTATTTTTCTCTTTTGTCAGCTTGTAAACTTACATGATTTAAGACACAAAGACAGATAATTCTATAATCTCTTTAAAGTGTTGAAGATGATGATGACAACAATGGACCAGGATCACGACCTTCTGTCACAGTCTCTGTAGCTATAGTATAACACTCCACTTACCTGATCTGCCTGACTCATAGACCAGTTTGAAGAAGCTGTGAGAGACATGGACACTGTTCTCCTGACTGAACATACATACTTGCTGCTCTTTGACCATGGAACATGTGGAGGCAAAGGAATTGTCCATACACCCTGCCACAGGATGCTCCTCCGACGCCACAACTGTCTCTGAAGCACCTGTTTGACTGCTGCTTGTGCTGTCATCTTTCTGCATAGCTGACAGCTCTGCAAACTTTTGCTGTGGTTTTGAAATTTTGGGATCAGATCCAATTCTTCCCAGATCTGTCTCTGAATGACTTAATCTTCTTTTTCTTGTCACTGAAGCCATCTTATTTTTCTCACCATCATTATCTGTGTCGTCGTCAGAGCTAGATGATGAAGTTGAGGAAGACGGCAGGCAGCCTGTGCTATGTGACTGACTGGCACAGTTATTTGTACGGTTGACAGTAGAAGCTGAGACATTCTCTGTGGTGGACTTAACAACCAGTGATGGCAATGTCGTTGTGTCCACTTCTTGAGAACAGTGTAAATTGTTCAACTTTGCCCCAATGGATTTGTTTGTATCACAGGAAAATGCACTGACTTGACTGGAAGGTGAGCCTGTGTTTGACTGTCTGTCAGGAATGTCTTGTTCCACATTCTCAGGCTGCTGCTTCACAGCCTGGTCATCTTGCATGAAGTAGGTGCGAATGTCAGGGAAATATTTGCCACTCAACGTGGCATCACCAAACTCCAAACCTGACACAATAAAGAAAATATAACGTGAAAAGCTGTGGAAGTGTCACATTTTTCTTACGTAATACAGTGTGTATCCACAGAACAATTTCATCTCCTCATAAGAATCTATGAAGTTTCTCACAAAATGAGCGAGAAATAAAGAACAGCAACAGCATTGATAAGACAAAGAACAAAGAACACAGACAAACCACACAAGCAGCAAACAAAAGTGAAAAAAAAAAAGGTAACGAAATGTACACATGAAATATGGAAAAAAACTATCTTCATTGGCAGTGTGTTCTCCAATGATACATAGCTTAAAGAAGACAACATCTACAATGTAAGATGGCACAAACAGAATTGTGACAGTTACTATACCTTTGGATAATTTCAGTTTTACCAAGTCCAGGGTTGCTATGGCATCCTCTGTAGAGCAATGACCCTCACTGCTTGCCTGAATTGAGCGCCTAGCGAAATATGTATTGGTTACAAATGATTCAATCGCAAGACAACATATTTCATGGAATAGAAATGATCCAGTTGCAAATTAACAAACAAATTAACAGACTGCACATGAAGCTGCAACAGATTTCAAGTCTTGATCAGATTATTCTGTCTTTGATTTTAAAACAAAGTGACAAAATGAAACTGTGAGGTTTACTATGTTTCTTTGCTTGGGACATGGTTTAAAACAAATGAAAACGTCACCATATTATAGTATTAACATAATTAAAGTTTCTTTGTGCGAGTTTATATGCATCATCTGTCATTATTCAGACAAATGTTTTCAAATATCAATGAAATGATTAGCAGCATGTTGAACTTACTCACCCAAGGAAAAACTGTGAAAGTTTTCTCAGACCCGCTTTAACTCCGCGGTTGCCGGACAGGTTGAAGACAACACTAGTGTCGATCACATAGGGATGAAACATCTGTGGAAAAACAAATATCAGCCCATCATTTATCGAACATATACAAAGAAAAAAAAAACTCAGGTCAGCAGTTACTGTAAAATAAAAAAAAAAAAACAGTAAAAACACAGAGGCAAGGGAGGCAGGGAGAAAGGCCAGAAAAAGAGATCTGCATATCTCAGGAATGACTGCAAAATATTTGTAATACATAGTCTCCCTTAGTGGTTGGTATTAGCAAATAACCATTAGTTTCACTTTTACACATATTTCCTATTGTTTTCCAATACATTTCATGACACAGAGAAGCCAAGATTTCTCCTTTTGTTCAAACAGTCCTAAATATACTTATTTCCTGTTGAAATGTTGTTCCTCTTCTGTATGAGCCACTTCTATTTTGAGCAACCCATTGACATGAAGACAACCTGTTCTTTTGTTCACCTATTTTGTCCACTGCTAATAATGATGGGTGCAGTCAAGGGATCACAAGATATATTTTGGATACCCAGCCAGTTCATGCTTTAGCTAATTATTTTGAGTATGATCCATACTTCTTAACTCATTCGCTAGCTATGGATTTTTTTTTTCCATACTGGAGGGAGATTTTTTGAATAGGAAGCTGAAAAATGCTGATAAATGAGCCCCCAATATAAGCACTTACCAAGCATCACACTACAGATAACATACTATAGCTCTCACCATGCATGCATTGATTAGAAATTAGGTATGCAAAGAACACATGAATCACTCCACTTTAACTGCATGAATCTCCTAATGTTCAACAAGAGGTTAGTGATTTCTAGCGCTGGCAGAGGTCCATGCAATGCAGTCTAAGTCTACGCCCATCCTGCCCCTTCCTCCAAGTTTCTAGCATGGTATTACGATGGGTCTCAGTTCCCCCCTTTCTGCAGCCACATCTACTCTCTTATAGATGCCCATCAAGGTCTCACTCACTCACTATGGCTACACAACTAGTATTTGGTATTCTGATCAACCACTAGACACACAGTTCTGTGCTTAAAGGGGCTCTTGTCATATAATATTTGATTGAGTCAAGTCCAGTAGGGTGCCAGGCTGGTCAAGCGAGTCCGATTTTTTTAACAAAGAAAAGGAGGAAAAATTGCCCAGACCCAAAAATTTGGTTGAGCGAGCCGGAGTGACAATTTGCTCGGAGTGTCAAGCTACCCAGAGTCAAGCTGAGTGTAGAGTAGCATAATTATATATATCATTGTAAAGGCAGCTGAATGAGTAGTTGGGATTTGCATGGTTTCTGCACAACAGAGGGATATGGCTAGGATTTTTCTAAATTTCAAACCACTATAACAAGCCAAATATGCGGATCACTGGCGTCAGATGAAAGATTTGCTCTGAGTATTCAGCATGTCACGGCAAAAGAGCTAAGTCATAGTCACCCAACATCTTACTATATGTTGTGTAACTGAATTGGAATCTAGAGCATAGGCCCACTAATCTGAAGCCGCAAAGCAAAATGCCAGTCAAAAAAAAAAAAAATGACTAACCTTGATAGCCATCAGATCTCCATTCAAAGACTGTCCACAAAGAATGGCATCTGGAGGTAGCATTTGCCTGATCTCTGCCTGGACATCCTGCAGTGTTGTAGTGACCGGGTCTAGCATTGCTTTGGTGATACCACTGAACCTGAACACAAGATGAAATGGTGATTTAGAAAGTTACATCTGGAAATGTCAGACATCTTGAACAAGAAGTCTAAAGAACTAATACTCATTGTGCTAATGCACTTATCCTTGTTAAAAATACATGAATCTGCAAATAAATACCAAAATTCATTATTGGCCATTTGAGCCACCAATGAAAGTATTGGCCTATATAATAGTACAATAGAGTATATAATACATAATAGTACATAGAAAATCTATATTCCAGTGTTTCTATATCCTTTGGCTTTATTCCTGCTAGAAGTTTATTGTACTTAATGTCACATAGATATATATGCATAAATAAGTGAATCTCTTTACCCTACTTTCATTATGAAGGAAAAACCTGACAACAAGGACAAAAATTAAGAAAAAAAATCATTTGCCATTGTCAAAGCTTAGATCTGAAGGATTAAAAAATCCACTGCCATGTACTTACTTCGTTAAATAGTTGATAATTTTGTTCTTTGGTTTGACCAGTGTATCATAGAGAACCTCCCCACTTTCTGACACAAGGGAAACTCTCGTCAGTTCATTTATCTGTGCTGTGGTCAAGCACTGAAATTGTAAAATATCCAGTCTCAAAAAAAAAAAAATAATCATCTCCAGCTCTACAATTCAAGATAATAATTAAATCAAAGGGCAATGCCCTGTGCATGTTTTTCCAATAACATCAAATAAAATACAATCATCAATGATATGAGAGGAAAGAAATCTGAGCAGAACCTTACTTTAAATTGAAATTTCTGAAACACAAGCTTCCCTTAATTCTTGCTGTTACTTTTAAAACATACACAATAAATGATGGCCAACAGATCTATGCCTCATCTATTCATGCGCAAATATTTTTTTTACACCTAATAAGAACTAAGATCAGCGTCATAAGTTTGAAAGATTTGCTTACCATCTCACAATCTAAGGCAAACATGGGACTATCAGCTGTCACTGGCTTATATTCATCCTTGGAGAACACAAAGTCCTGGTATTTACCTGAAGATATCAGAAATCAAGCGATATAGCAACATATGCACAGCATAACTTAAGATCTTCATGATTACACTCCAAAATACAAAAGCATATCAATTTCCTCCTGATAAAAAAGTTTGGTGCAAGGATAACAGAGGAATACAGCTCTCTTTTTCTTTATACAAAAAAGTTTAACACATTGCAGGCCTAAGTTAGCAATTACTCCTTTGCTTGATCATACTTCTATCTCTGTCATGCCCAGGTAAAGGCAGAGGTCTGTAGAGTATTCATTATGAATTAAAGGCACAAAAGAAAATCTAAAATCAACAAATCACAAACACTTCTGTCGCTAATGAGAGCAACTCTTAACTGGAGCCTTCCTCAAATGACCATTGGGCAAATCAATTCCTCTGAAGCAGGTGAGCTCATGACTGTCTTAAACCTCAGTAAATCTACTGAGTTCAGCACACATGCACTTGATTGTGATATTTGAACATCAAAACTGACTCTTTCTGCCATGAGGGGCTGGTGAATACACAGACACATACACACATAAAAAAAAAAGTCCTCATTGCTTAGAGACCATTAATATGATATCCATATAAAAGAAAGAAAAAATGTAAAAGAGAAGGACCACTTAGGCAAGGGAAATTGGTCGGTGATAGAAAAATAATATACAGTTATGTCCTTAGAATAGAATGCAATATTTTGCAGCAACATCCTTTGGCAAAGTCTTGTTGACATCTGCAAGCTGGTTTGACATCAATGGTTGGAGTCTTTCTCTTCTTGTCTCCATTTCTGCAAGCTTGGCTATCAGCGTACTGCATTAAAGATATGGGGAATACAGCACTGTGCGGCTGTGACTAAAGATTCCAGCACAATGAAAAAGGTCCTTGTGAATGCAAAGCCCATATGTACGCTAACTAATACAGCACTTTGTGTGTCCACCAACCCTGTTGTAGTTAGCATCGGTAATAGTAGACCTAGTAATCTGGCTGGCTGGACACATGACATGTTGTTTGTAAACAAAGCCTGCCTGCCAAGCAACAAGGTGGCATCGGCCTACACAAACAAGTGAAGGACGCAAAATACTGGCAATGAACTTCTGTCGGCCAGGATGTAAATGTACGCTTTATGTATTAAAGTATAGGGAAAAAAATTACCATGTGTATCGATGTAAGAGGGATAACAGCAACATAATGTCAATTTACGGATTCTATTTACTAACATTTTTACAGAGTACAGAAAAGAAAAATCTGGACCTAAAAAGTATGTTGACATACGAAAAATATTGATATATGCACTGTCGACATCTGTGGATTGTATTGTATAATACATGATAGCTGAAAAGTAGATAAGCTTAATTTTTTTCACAGCCTTTAGATAAAACCAATATCTAGCATATATTTAGGCTAAATGAGTTATTACATATGTTTTTGTTGACAATCATTTGGTTGCCATGGTAAAGCCAGGAATATCTAAATTATAGTGCAGTTTCACAAAACCCCTCAGCAAATCTTTGTGGGACAGACAGACTCACTTATATTTGTGTACACTGGCAGAGGGTAACCTTCCAACATCATCTGGTATGTGCTGAGCAAGAGGCAGGTACGGGAAAATGTTTCCTTGCCCCTTTTACTGACTGGCTGAGTAATCATTGCAACTACTCTCTCTCTGATCTGTTTTGGAACTGAAACAGATGAAAGCATGAGTTAATAACTTCGTACAACATTAGACACAATGCACATAATATAAATAATGAGCATACAAATTATTTTTGTCCTCAGCAATTGTTCACTCATTGCGGAGTCCAATTATATGTGAAAAAACTCATGTGCTGTTAGGTAAGCCATACTGAAATGCTCAAAGAGAAATAAATATACTTTTAACATGGAATCCATTTTGAACTAAGGTTAAAATTTCTACGGATTTCATTTTAACAGCTGAATATTTACCTTTAACATTGACTTTCTTCAACTGTGACACACTGAGAGGAACATTATAGAGCTCTTTGTCCAATGTCTGCATGTACTGCAAGGGGCTGACCATCTCCACATACTGAAACACAGACAAGCATGAACAAAAAAAGTTTAAAAATGCTCAATTAATTTGTGACCCTTTCCATGTAATTGAGTAAAGGAAATGTATTATTCAATTCAAGGCAGAGGAAACAGTTCAAGTGTCTTTTTATCTTTAGAACCTAAAGCATAAGATGTTATATTAAGCTCCCTTGTTCTTCAGCACCTTCAAATAATATACATCATCAATGTCTGCCTCTAACTGTGTAAGAACAAAATCAGGTCAAACACATTTTTTGCCCAAAATATAAATCCCCACATATGATCCATCACATAATTTTGCGCCGAAAATGTACATTGGAATTTTCGGATTTTCTTATATTGGATCTTACAGAGGCTGAGATTTATTTTCAGGCAAGAAATGTGTCTGACCTAATTTGATGCTTCCACAGAGTTGGACATCAATAATATGCTATAAATATTATGGCATTTACTGGTCTGCTATTGTTTCATCCATTAATTAGATGAAATCAAAAGCATTTCAAACTGATACAGTTATTCAATTCACACAATGAACACAAAGTGAATAAGGAGGCATACATTTTTACATTACAACCTGATAGTTTCTGATTTCTCAGTTTGAATAAATCATTGCATTACTGAACATTAATAATACCAAATATGACCTGAAAATATTTACCAAAGAATGTGGGTAGATCATAGACATCATATGATAATAGCTCACTTACACTGGGAAAGGTCTCAGTGACAAAAGGAAAACTGTCTTTGTTTTCTATGTAGTCGTTGTAACTGACCCCATCCAGTATAAGAAGAACAACTGATGAAACCTTCCCTATCCTCAGCAACTTGCACCACCTGGTTATAAAAAAAAAATTGTAATCATCAGTGCCAGTCAGAAAAAACAGTTCCATATAATAATCAAGCAAGGAAACATAAGTACTGGTCATGCTCCTTCTTTATATTTTCATTTGTCCACAGCTCTGATATATTTTTAACCACTTTTGTAAACAAATAAATCCATTGTAGAGAAAGATGAGGAGGACTTATGATTATCATATAATAGTTCTTTCATTTTCAACGGCAACTAAATTAATGTTTATAGGTAAAGATATATGTATTGTAAAGATCTTTGGAGGGATGCACCAGAAGAGTCGAGGATAGACAGATATGGTGAGTCATTTCGTCGACCTTGAAAGACATGACACAGGGTGAGATGTAAAGATGGACTGAGAAAATCACACATCAGTGGCTATATAATCAATGATGAAGGTTGAAAATTTTACCTAGGCTTATAGCTGGCACTATTTCCCTGAATTCCATAAAGAAGAAGCTGTTGAAGATCCATCACAAATACAGGTGGCACTTCTTCCTCTTTTATAGGTTCATTTGGCACTGCACGGAATGGGACCATAGCCTCAGGAGTCAGAAAAACTTTGGGCTTCATCTGAAACACAAAAATATCTCATTATTGCTCAGATACAATTTGGAACAACCAGGATTATCACAAATGTATGGTGATTATGTATCTTTCTAAAATCTGTAGTCTAGGAGCTGTAGTACAATTCATAATCATAGTAAATTTATGCAAGAATTACTAGCAATCCAATGGAAAAGACTATAAAATAATTTCAAGATGTAAAAGACAATGAAATACAACACAAGGACAAATTCTCCTATTAACAATTGCATTGGACTTTAAGGATGGAACAATATAAATTTACCAATGCTGCTTTCTTACGCTCCCTAATAAGTTTCTGCATTTCCAGCAAGACATCACTACTTGCATCTTGTTCATCTCCTCCAACACATTCAGTTGTATTCATTGCCTGAAACAAACATAAAAGGATAACAGGTTTATATAAGAAACTTTACTGATGGTCTAACAAGAAATGGCGGTCCTTATTTAACTGCTCAGGAGCCCATAATTTCTGGTCATAAGAGAGAGAGAGCCTAGATCTAGATCTTGATTTACAGACATATGAATTCTTGGTTCCATGTACTTGTGTGTGTGTATGTGTGTGTGCATATGCTTTGTTTTTTTATGAAGCAGGTCTTGCTCATTTTAGAAGATCTTAGATCTAGATCTATTATACTGCCACTGACGCTGACCCAAGACGTTTTAATTTACTTACCCTCTCTTGATTGCTGTCACTGCTGTCTATGCCAGTTACATTTGTTGACATGGCGATGGATTCAGACGAATGTGTCCGTCGTACTTCGCTGTCTTCCTTCTTCACCTCGTGCCCCACGAGCGCTAAAAATGCTGCTGCTTTCTTTCTTTTAGATTCTAATCTTTTCACTTTTTTCGAACTAATCTTTGAGACTTCCATGGGTAGATCTAGACTTGGTAAACGTTAAGAGCAGTCCCATCACTAAGAACTCATGTGTCTGGCTATATCGATTCTATAACTTGGTACCGATCTTATTTATCAGTTCGGTTCTTCTCACGGGATACCCAATAAAGTCATGTCATTGAAAAACATATCGGGCAACACCAATACCATCAGCCGTTAAATTAACCCACGAGCTCCTAAGAAAGACTACTCTTGTTTTGAAAACTCATGCATGCCACTTCCGGGTACTCCGTGAAAAATTCACATCTGTCTATTCATCCTTTTGAAATGTTCTATGCAGCACTGACCAAGTAATAATTTATCATCAGGATAAGGAGGATCTAGCTTCATTTTAACGTGATAGAGAATTGCATAGATAATCTCAAACTTTTTACTGACAGGGGGAATGAATAAAGATGAGACAATTATCAGGATGAGGCTATCAATAGCGAAAGTTTATTTGTACGTTTATTTTGCATACAGAACATATGACTTCCGCTTATCTCATGACAGGAAGTGAACATCTTTCAGTTTTTCCTGAATTGGGCCGTCAAGTAGTTCGATGTGCATGACAAGAAAGTAAGTTACCCCTGCTTAATGACAAAAATTTACAATTTTCGAGAAAATGATCTCTTCTAGTTGTTGGATGTGTGAGATAGCATTGCAGTTCCAGTCAGTAATTAGGTCTAGGTTCTTTCACCTTTGATTTTTCATTGTCTTGCTGAAAACAGTTCGTCAAAATTGCAGAGGACGCATCAAGAATTCATCTGTCCCAGCATTTTTTGTGTACATTTATGAATTTTTTTTTTAAACTACTGGTATTCAAATATTTTGAGGTTCAGTTTTCATCAAATTAAAAGAAAAATCTAATTTCTAGAAGGATCTAATACTTCTGTTCTTATTGTCAGCATCATGGCATCATCATAGCAATTGTCTTACTCTGAAGATACAATACAAGCTGCTGTGAGTGCTGTGAAAGAAAAGAAACTGACCTTCAGGGAAGCTTCTAATTCTAAATAGTACAATGTCCCCAAGAGAACTATCCAAAACAGGATTTAGGGGATTCCATCTATCCACAGACCACACTGTAAATAAACCCTTGTCAATAGTCATTCTCTAACATGATCTTCACAATAAAAATAAATATAAAAATTATTTAAATACTGAATAACCTCAATAATTGAATTTTATTTCAAACTTCTAAAATTAAAGAAAATATTTAAAATCAAGATCTATTTATTTTTAACATATAAAATATTGTAGTGCTGGTGGTGTAGCCAGTTAATGGTCAGTATACATTGTTTCTATGAAAATGTGTGTCATCTGTTTGGGTGCGATGGATGATGTGTTTGTGGATTGGGTTGAGTGTGGTGGGTGTTTGCAAATGGTATCATGTGAACTGTACAACTAATGAGAAATTGGTTGGAAAGACTGTGGGAGAGATTGAAGCATTAATATATTTGTGATTTTTGTGATGGTAAATAAATGTCAGTTGTCATTTTCATACCATTACCATGTGTTTTTCGATTCTCTAGTTTCATGTCAGTTGTGTGTAAACTGTGTATGTGTGCCATGTGTTATGTGCATCTTAGAAATGTTGTGTATCATGCCAGTAGATGTACCATATCAGTTGGTAGCTGTACCATATCAGTTAATAGGTGTACCACACAGTCCCATTTGAGGGACCTGTCCCATATGGAATATCATTCAGATGGGTCGAAGTAGGACATGGTAATTTCATTATAGCAAACATACAAATTTAATATCAGCTATGGGACACCCCAAACATGGGACAGGGATATCTAACTGTCACACAGAACAGTCACAAAGAAACCTAACCAGTCATACTTGAAAGTTGGAATGATTTACACCCCAAACATGGGACAGGGATATCTGTCACACAGAACAGTCACAAAGAAACCTAACCAGTCATACTTGAAAGTTGGAATGATTTCTTTTCCATGAAGAGTTTAGTGTCCCATATGTGATCTGTATTTTTAAAAATTTCTTAATGCTGATATTCTTGTGATCTAACCTTTAACCCTACTGGAGAGTTGGCTTTTTGTGTCACAATTCATAACAGTCGTAGTCTAAGGACAGAAAAGTAGATTTGTTCATGGAATTATTGTCACCCTCGAAGTGATGCGTTCATCCTCTTAAAATGACTTCCTACTGTTAGAATTAGCATGGCAAAATAAACTGGGGCAACTAATAGAGTGTAGACTATGTCATCAAATGGGAAAATGAAAATTGCCCAAAATTTGGAATTTTTACAGATCATACACAAAATCATTAGGAGATGACATTCGAGTTCTGTTTGTCACATTTGTCAGACTAGAATTCTTATAGTTTTCAACTGGTAGCGGTGAGAAATTGACATTTAATATTGCATTAGTGTAGCCACTATTAAAATTTGTTATGACATTTCCATCCTTAAAAAAAAAGCACACACAGAGTTATCTAGCTCATGGGATTTGGTAGGTGAATAGTCAGTTCTTGAAGGATTCTGACTTTTTGTTGTAGTAGTATGGAGATTGTGGTGAGTGTGGAAGGACCTGCTGATTTTTTGTTGTTGTTTTTTGTTTTTAATGAAAGAGCACTATTCTCACTTCATTGCTTGTTCCAGGTACTTGAATTCAGCTCATTGTTAAAAATTCAGCTGAATATTGACCCTGCAAGCAGCAGTCAATCAAAATGGGGTCATTGTTTCGGAGTGAGGAGATGAAGCTCTGCCAGATGTTCCTGCAGACAGAGGCAGCCTATGCTTGCATCTCAGAGCTGGGAGAACTTGGCTTGGTACAGTTTAAAGATGTGAGTATCTATCAGAGATTTAAAATTCTAGAACAGCACAGATGAATATTGGGCAAGGTAAATAAATAATAAGAATTAAAAAAAAGATAACTTTTAATGGCAATGAAGATCTGCTTGGTTATATGTGTAAGGACAATGTTATAGTATGCAGTAAGTTTAGGTGAAGCAAATGAAACTGACTGCAGTTGTGTCGTCGATGTGATTAATTTGTTAGAATTTGTTACTGTTTCATTGTTTGATGCAGCTAATCACAGTTTTAGAATATTTCAACCATTTTGAGCCATGATCGTTAATGTCATATCATGTTCTTTTTTTTTTTTTCAGCTCAATGAAAATGTGAATGCCTTTCAGCGCACATTCGTATCTGAGATACGACGATGTGAAGAGATGGAGAGAAAGCTTCGTAAGTGATTTTGCTACCCATTGCTTTAGGACCATTTGCCAAAACGTGGGGAAAATCCTATATCACTAATTGAAACCTCTGGCAAAGTATTAATTTTCATCATTTAAATTTCAAACTCTGCA
>JBCEWB010530696.1:0-18851 GCA_039654565.1 Peronia peronii | reverse complement strand
CAATGAAATTTGCATTGAGTTACATGTGCTATAATCATTGATAATAAAAAAAGATATCATGACTTTACAACATGAAGTTTGGTAGCATACAGTCAAATGACCACAATACAATCAATCCATTGCTATGATGTACATCACTGAAAATTGATATGTCAGATCTAAAACAGAGAATATCCATTGACACAATACTTACAAGATTTAGTCAAAACAGCAAAGAACATTATTCCTATTGCATGATTTCATAATGAAATTATTTGTCATTAACGTTTCCAACTCAATAAATACAATGGTATTTCTCTCACATTTTCTCTAAAAGATTAACACAATGTGCTCCAATATGCAACTGCACATTAGGACAATGTTTTCTGGTGATGTTTCTTAACAAAATATCATGTCAAGTAAAAGTGTGTGAATTTGTGCAGGTTATAAAGGTAGTTTGTACAAAGAAAAAACACACACAAAAATCTGTTCATTATAATAATATACCATATTAGTGAAGAACAATATAACCATTATTATTGGTATATAAATTAAATCCCAGAGCCATCAAAGCTGTAACAAATGAGCCTGGTATGTCTACTCAAGCAAATGTCATTATACCTTGCACTTGGTGAGAGAGAGAATGGATTCACTCAGTCACAGAGGTCTTAATGCATTTTATCTATTTACCACCCACAAAAAATATGTCCATGTATGCAGATATCAAACTCAAAAGTTTCTTTTTTTTTTCAGGAATTATTATCTTATTTTGAGTCATGCCACTTGCTCAATTTTACTGCCATGTTCTAACATGAAAAGACTACAGATAACAAGAGCTAGGTTAACTGTTCCTATGTTGATTACTTTGCAGTGGAGCTGGGCCAAGATCTGCTTTTAAGTGACACATATTTTTCAATGATCTACTTTCAGAAATATGGATAACTGATTTATGGTCTGAACTCTTATCCAAACTATTCATTATTTCATGTTATTCATGATCACAATCCAAATCTTAACCCACAAAAGTTGGAATTCAACAAGCCAGTTCAGACATGGAAATCAAATTTTAAAAAATCACAAGTAAGAAGCAGATGGCATCAGTCAAGACACCAGTGAGTGCAAACCATCAGCAAGCCCTGAGTACAATGTATGTCGCTGATCTTACTGCAGAGGGGAACCTCAACGATTCCCACCCCCTCCCCTCCCTATCATCCCCATCCTTTGCATGGTATGTGAACTCCAATAATAATTTTAGTCTTTTTTTGAGATAACCTCCCCAGGGAGGTTGAAAGACGTACATGTCGTGTATACAGAATGTTGTAAGCCTTTTTTTTTTAAACCTCTAAAGAGGGAACCAGCAAAAAACACAATCTGGATTTCAAAAGCAAATTATGACGAGTAAGTCTGAATTTCCAATATTCTTTGAGCAGGCTAGGCGACAAATTGATCTAAAGGTAATGTATTGCACATATACGATAATGTGTGATGTATCATTACATGTATCGTAACAACTGGATCAGCCTGTTTACTCAATGGCAGGTTTTAAATCTGGTATTTTCTTCAATGCTGATGTAATGCACACATAAAAATTCCATAAGAAAAACAAACAGGCTCCATGCCTTTTTGCATGAAATTTATTGACTTCTACACTGGCTGAAAAATCTGAGCTTGAACTGACAATTTTATGTCCTTTCTCATAATTAATATCATAAACATCAAAAAAAAATTGTTGAAAAATTTTGATGCAGAATGAAATTACAAATCTCCTTACAAATTGAACTATGAGGCCAGATTACACCAAAAGCTTGCTGGAGACATGAAACTGATACAGCACTCCATAAAAGCCCACCCTTACCTGCATGTTCAGAGTCATGTGTTCCTGGGGAGATCTGAACATCAACCTGAGGAAGAAAAGGAAAAGATGCAGGATTTCTTAAAATCTGTAAAGTGACCATGTGGAATTGACTACTGCTATAAGAATTCATTGTTATAATTAATTTTGGCCAGTGAATGTGCTGAAAAGATTGCTAGACACTTAACAAGATAATACTATAAATTCAATTTCATTTTCAGTTATGAAATTGTAGAGCTGCTCCATAATGCCTTGATCAATACCAGAGTTCAAAATGCATTCAAAATACATACTCAGTTTTTCAAGTTCATTATCCTTATTCTGTAGAAAGTTCATAAAAAGGTGACATGTAGAAAACTGCAGCCCAATTAATCTTACCCTTGTTGGGGATAAGTCATGTAGCCTCCATCAAACACCCCTTTCAAAGCTTAATAGGGCAACATTTGTAGTTTCAATAATCAAATACCCCCCTAAAGGCTCATTTGGGTTATTAGGTTATATTTTTACTTTCTGATTTGTACAGCTGAAACAAGTCTTTGATCTCATCAAGTCCTAAATACACATGGTCTCCAGTCAACAAAGCTCGTTTCATTGTTGAGTGAGTATTTGAGGGAGTTGAAGCATAAAGTCAGTTCCACTGGTGACTCATAATCAAATGAATTTGATATCTGACAGACCCTATCATGTGTATCACAGAATGATGAACTAAATCCACAAAAATGTAATTGGGATAAGATTAGGTGATGAAATCTCGATTTGAATTTCTACTACTACTAATGTCCCCCTTTCTTAGACATGATTTTTAGGAATATCTCAGTAAAATTGGTTGAATATTTGAGGAGGTCAAAGCTTGAGGTTAGTCCCATGAGACAGCTGTTTACATGCAGCTGAGGTGAAATAAAAACTCAAGAGTCAAGTGAATCTGACATCCAATATCACAGAATGTTGAGTGAAACTGAGAAAAAAATGGCCAATGTTTTACTTCAGAAGTCTGATTGAGAATCTGTAATCTAGATCTGATCTGCCTTGTCTTAGCATGGCTTCACTGTCACTAAGTATAGTGAGTGGAAACTAGGCCTACTGAGTATGCAAAGTCAGCTGAATGATGTGTCAAAACATCCCACATAGCCAACGAATCGCACAGATCTAGAATTGTGTAAGTATCAGAAATCCATAGGTGCTCCTTTCTCCTTTCTTCCTGAATATCCAATATAGTTTACAATTTATACACCCATACACTTTCATTGAATACAGAGACAAAACTGAACTGAATGACAAAGATGCGCTTGCTAATCAAGTTGAAACAACTCTTCAGTTCTAGAGATCAGTCTCTGTAGTGAGAAATGGGTAGCCTCACAACAATTTTGGGGCAAAGTTTGGTTAGTGAAGCTACATGTGGTACCAGTAACACTTTCATGTATGAGATATGTCACAAGTTACTTTATATGCTATATGTCTGGCTGATTTGTTATATAAAAAAAAATGTATTTTCATCCTCTTTTTGCAAAAGGCATATGCTTCCCCCATTGTACTTTTCTTTCACACTACACCATAACCAAAACCAAGCCAAAATAGATCTATCTGTTTCTTTAGATAAAGTCACCTACACGCATGGCACAGCAAGTGTCAAAATTGCCATACCTCCTGATACACTAGGAAACGCAGAGGCCGACCAAAATTGGCCCAAGATGCAAATGTATAATAATAATCATATCAAAGGATAAGTAAACTGGTTTACCGCAATGTTTCCTGTTTCAAATCACCTTTTCAGTTACTCTGAAAAAGCGATAAGACAAACTGTTTTTCACTGCAAACGGCTGTGAAAACTGGCCCTCATCATGCTTTTAGTTTTTTGAAGCTGCAAAGCAATAAATCACCTGTCAACAGACCCCGGAGGGGAATTCCCCTCCCGCTGTATCAAATTTCTAGTTGCTGCATGCTACTGGGTGGTCTTACCGTGATATATTTTCAGCCCACTATTTTAAGACTGTATCCAAAGTGAATATCATCTTGTGACCACCAATGTTTTCTTGCATTTTTCCTCTTTCCTTCAATGTAGTTTTGGTTGGTGTATTATATTTAGTTATGCCACATGACATAGTTGAAAATTCCGTGTAATTCTCACAAAATTGCAGTGCATAATTACTTTAACGATCAATATCTCTTTACTGCAACATTCAGCATATCTTTTTTCACTATAATGACGCCTCTGTATTCGGTTCTCCCCTCCCCACCCACAGATAGATTCATAGCATGGACTGTCTATCATCTTGAAAAGGCCTAGTATGGAATGTAATACATGCACAGTGTTCCATAACATGAAGTGA
This sequence comes from Peronia peronii, assembly GCA_039654565.1. NCBI lineage: Eukaryota > Metazoa > Mollusca > Gastropoda > Systellommatophora > Onchidiidae > Peronia > Peronia peronii. The sequence continues at coordinate 14,693 of JBCEWB010530696.1, read as the reverse complement.
TGGGAGAAGTGTTGAAGGGCCACGAAGCTGCGTGCGGCAATTGTGTTGAGCTGAATGTTCAGGAGGCAGGGTTGGGAGCGGTGGATATTGTTAGCTTACATGGAAGTGAAACTTAAATGGCCGTTGACAAGGGTGTCAGTAATATTAATATGTTAAAATTCACCAAAAGCTAGGTAAATCTCACTGAAAATGAATGGAAGAGATCAGACCTGATGCTCGATGAAAGAATGCGTAAGGGGAAGCAACCATTATAATGCTCAACAATAGGATATTCCAAATACAGTAGAACCTCGCTAGCACAATCATGGCTTAACACAATCTCCCATCTAACATAATCTCCTCACGAAGCCCAGTTTCAACCCTTCTTTAAACATACTAATTTATTTTCAATAACACGCTCAGGTTTGCTTGTTCAACCCACATAGCACGTTCGGTTCACTTGGACAATTGTCAGTCGTCAGTGCTAGCCATGTGCTATGAAAACATTGAAAAGACCACTTTCGCGCTAACCTGTGCATTGTTCTGCCAGTAATCCTATTGATACTAAGCCTAATGTTGGCCCACCCTTCTCATCCCCTTTCATGCATACATGTGGTCAGTGTCATAATGTTACGTTAACCTAGGCCTTGCTTGAGTCCACCTCTCGTTCCCCTGTCTTCAACTGTGACTGTGGCGTGCAGCATTGCAAGCCTACACACCACTGACCAGTACATCAACTTGAATCACCACGCATTGTGCATTATTGTCTGTCCTATCTCGCCACGCATCACAACTGACTTATCAAGTTTTAAAAACTATTCAAACTTTAAATTCTAATGGAAGGGAGGAAGAAAAAGCTCTTAATAAATACTCTATGCTTAATGCATTTACCCTTTTAATAAGTACACTTATAATAAATGTCTTCCGTTTTATTTTAAAAAATGTATTCCTAAGCCTTCTTTCATGTTTTCAAAAATCAGCATGGGTTTGGACAAGAAAAATGGTGACACCTAATAACACTCTCACCCTGATAACACAACCTTCCCAGTTTGGTTCCAAAGATAAGTGTGTTATCTGGGTTCCCTGTAAGTAATGTCTATTTTATTTTTGTAGTCTTTAGTGAGATAAGATTTCATTGAACTATGGATGAGCTGATCTTATTTTTACTCCCCCACCAGCATCGACTCGTAGCCCACTGTATCATAAAAATGAGTAACTGATAACTTCGTCATGCTACTGGGTCCATTAGCTAACAAGTGAAAATTATATTTTCTTATTAAAATATTGACTCATTTCCATTGCATACTTTAAATCTTGAGGGCATAGATCTCAGGAGCTTGACTCGAATGGACAGTCCAATTAAAGTTGCCATACTGCAGTGGGGAATTGTTGGAGTAAACAAAATGTGGACAGAGTTGTTGTCATCATCAACCTGTAATGAACAGAAGTAAAAGTAAGAGGTTATAATGGTTTCCAATTTTTGGATGGCAAACAATTTAATTTGATTGAGGGCAGGTGAAGTACTGAGATTGCAAAAAAAAACAGCCCTAGACATACCAATAAGGACCCTCTTTAATAAACAGCCTTGCTTATTGCAGGCTGCATTTTCTAGTGGTGTATATCTGAACATCATGATACCTGAAGAAGAATCCAGATATCTGGATGACTGAAGGAAAGTTTGAAAAAGACAGAATGCTCATGCTATTCAATGACTTATATAACAAATGCATTATAAAATATGTATATACAGTCGACCACACCTGAGTCGAACCCTCATGAGTTGACTTTCAAATGAGTCGATCTTTTTTTTCTTGGAACGGGTCCCGGCGCTTCTTTACTTTACTAAAAATCATACTGATGAATCGACGTGGACTCATCCGTTTCATTAATGAATTGATCTTTTTCTCCTGTCCCCGTCCTTATAAGATCAAAGGAAAAAGCAATGCTTGAGTCGATGTAACTAATCTCAGCTTGGGCGGCACTTCATCTCAACACATTTATGCTCCTCCCATCACGCGATAGCACAACTATAGGTTAACCTGAACTGTCAAACTGATTCACTAAACAGGACTAAACTGTCCCTCAGACTATGTGATCTGAGGCCGACCGGCCATTGTCTCCTCCTCCTTTTCACACCTCATCCACAATCTTCCCCGTCTAGCACGGATTCGTACTCACACCGCACACACCCCCTCCCCACTGTGAAGTTTCATGCAAATTCAGGTGAATGGGATAAGAAACGTAGTGTCGGCGAGCGTCTTTGATGTGGGGAATTCTCGACCGCACCGCGGTTCACACATGGACGTAACCCCAAGAAAAAACTGGGAGGGAGTCAGCCATTGTTTTTCTCATCATGGGGAACTTGCTTGCTGGACTAGAGGGTGGCAAGGAGTTGTAAAAAAAAAAAAATCCCCCCCCCTCTTATTTTTACTTGCGATTTGGCCAATTAGACCTAGACACTTTTTCACTAAGCTAAGCTGCTGCTGTCAAAACGAGAACAGTGAGGTACTGCACCCTCTCCACCCTGCCCGCAGATAAATTCATCGCATGTAATGTTTATCATCTTGAAAAAGGACTAGTATAAGGGTAATACATGCAGGCCTACAATGTTTCATAACACGAAGCGGTGGGAGGAATGCTGCAGGGTGACGAAGCTGCATGCGGCGATCGTGTTGAGTTGAAAATGAATGTTCAGGAGGCAGGGTTGGGAGCAGTGGACATCGTCAGTTTATATGACAGTGAAACTTAAACGGCCAGTGACAATGGGCATCGATAATGATACAAGTGTTACATTAAATTCAACCAAAAGCTTGGTCGATCTCACTGACAAGGAATGGAAGAGATCAGATTTGATGCTTGGTGAAAGAATGCGTAAGGGGAACTAACCATTACAATGCCTGACAATATTTCATTCCAAATAAGTAGTGCCTATTTGTAGTTTTGTAGTATTTAGTGACATATGGTTGAACCGAACTACAGATGAGTCGATCCTATTTTTCCTCCCCCACCAGATTGACTCATCCGTATTCCACTGTAATTGCAAAATGTGTCACAAGTAAAATGCATTAGCATCGTGAACAGTGACAAATTTTCTTTGTGTATAACCAGTTCTGTGAGACATAACAACGCCATTCTCGAGGAAAATAAAAGTAAGAACTTTTCTAGCAAATAGTAAGATATGATGATATCTAAGTATACAGGGTATTTCATAGTGGAATAAAACATAATGAGACTTACAGCCACTTTAGATTCCTCAACAACATTCAGTTCTTCCAAAGTCAAAGGATGTTCAGGATCATTGATGACACGAATTAAATCTGTTGAATACAAACATTTTTATCATTCTCATGAACATGGTATAACCTTCGGTGAATCAAAATAAAAAAAAGCACAACCAATCTCACACATTTCCATTAGAAAACCAGAACTTTACAATAGTTTAGATGCAACTCTTATAATCAGTCTCACCTGGTCTGTACTTTTCAAATGGACCGTTCTAATATCTCAATATTTTCTATTTTTCCATAAAATGGTGGGAGCACATCTCTAAAATAGTGCATACTGGTATTTTCCTGCATTTACATAAAACATGTACATAGAGTCTACATGATAAATTTACATGACTGCACAGGAAACAACATACAATCAACATTTCTTACAACTTATCAAAATATCTGAAATAACATTATCTCATCACCAGGTTAATTCTATCACAAAGGGTCAAAATGTCAATTTTTGTTTTTTTAGAAAGAGTTATCATTACTGTATGAGATTATAGGTCCTGAATGTTCATATGACTTAAAAAAATATCTGTTTCAAACTATTTAATAAATAGGAGGTAGTCAAAAGTCAGTAAAATTCTCTATTAAATTGAGGGAAAAGATGGTATTGCCACCTCTTCTATTCTGATCCTAATGATTACAGCATCTGCTGAATTCAACACATATCTTGTGAGGATTTTTACTGTTAAAAAAAATCACTGGGCTTTTGTTGAGGAGCTTATTTATTCAGATTCAGTGAAGTGAAAGAAAGAAAATGTCTCTACAAGTGTATATTAGCTTATCAAAAAGCAAATATAGGGGCCAACGCCATCATATGTGGCACATCATGACGGTTCGGTCCGGAAGGTACATTTTAGGCAAATTAAGGTACTGATACAATGTGAAAGAGTGGTCTCTCAGCTATCTTTTGACACCAGTTACATTGCTCAATGACGTTATTTGATGGAGTTATGAGCATTTAACTCAAGAACTGCGAACACATATTTATAGACAGGTAAAGCGAATCCCTGCATGCGACACCTGTGTTTATTTTGTGGGGGCTCCTCGTTGTGCTGTAGTATTTCTCACCATGTCACTTACACTTGGGGTTTATCGGCCTCAATTTTGTCAAATCATTTGAAGGAAACTTTACCTAATTGAACAGTGAGAAACTTCATGCCCAAAGCTAAAGATGAAATCCTCTTGAACGGAAGAGAAGAACAGAAATCAAACGCTACCTGGCCAACTCAAGTCCTTTCAAGTGGTCCGAAACTACAATCAAAAGAAACTATATGATGATGTAAGAGAGTATCAAATACATGCAGTCTCTTTGTTTATACCATATTGAATAATAACGCAGACTTCCCTGACTACTTGACCCACTCAACAAGTTTCGCATTGACCAGCGATCAAGTAGTTGAGAGTACAAGTGAGCTATAATTGCTATGAATGAAAGCTCAAGTAGCCTATGTATCCATTAGTTTATATATCAGATAGCTCTCTTGTACTCTCTCTGTGCCATCATTAGATTACTTGTATATTTTCTTTGTAGTCACTGCTGCCCTGTCAACGTCAGCTGTTCTGATCTAATAAGAATAATCTATAAGAATAATCTAGGCCCACGTGGTCACTGGGATGATAGCTTGCAGTTTACACTGAAATTCTATAACGTAAACACACCCCCATGTGAAGTGGTTTCGTCCAAGCAGTTACATCAGATTATGAGCAAATTTGTAATGGGAATGGTCTGTGGGACGAGGGGTGATAAAATTGGCATCCATATGAAATTGACATGTCTTTGTAAATATAATCCTTTCTCCTACCATTGGCTCATTGCAAATATTATTACATGTGAAGAAAGGGTGGAGTTAGGGGGGGGGGGAGGGAGTGATTAGAGAAAGACATTGGTCAGCAAGGTGGTCAATCTCGGCCTGCATTGTGCCACTCTGAAGCCAATGCGGATTCTCTATAGTACAGAACAAACATCCTGAAGCTAAGTACTAGCGCAGAGATCCAGATTGACAAGCCCAGCAAGGTGCGTCGTAGGGCGTTGTAGCCCTTGGGCTGGGTCGCAGTTCTAGAGTTGAAGTTATTGCATGAGGTTGTTGAAAGAAATAAAAATTCTGAGAAATTCGCGTTCAAAGTTTTGCATTATATCTCAATAGCAACAGACCCTTCATTATCAAAATAGGCCAATGAAATTTTATATGTATATTTCTTATCCTGTAGACTACAATGCACCTTATGTTCACAAAGACTGATCAAACAGTCACCGAATTACAATGCCTTAACCTGCTTGCACTTGTATCAAAAACACACTTCCTGCACAGTTATCAGAAAAAAAAAGCTAAATCCTTATGAAACCAAATTTACTTTTTGTTATTAAAAACAATCCACATAAAATTAATGCACGTTATAGCAATGCATGACAATTCAAAAGAGACATTTGTACCCATATGAAAAAAAAAAAAAACGGTACAGAAATAACTATTGTACACAAGGGTTCAGCTGGTCATGAGGCATATCTGCAGGATCACACAGTTGTCCTCTAAGCTGTTGAAGCATATGAAATATTTGTACCAAGTGGAAAGCTTTATACTTAAATACAAGCACTATTCAATCTTTAATTTGATAAAGACCTGTTTGTTTGTTTGTATTGGGATTTAAAAGCATATCAGTATGATTATCATTATGGCTATATTGTGCCCAGAACAGTTCGATAACTAAGCATAACTAAAGAAAATAAATCATCCACTGTTGTCCAAGATGTTCAAACATGTAAACATACATACAATCAACAGTAAAAGCCTTCTATAAAACACTATGTACTTGTCTGGTATCTGCTGTCCAGCCACTGTTAAATTACATGTATTTTTGTTACTGTAATGAAAATATAGGCAACTGTAAATGGGAAGGTAAGAAAAAAGACAATATCCCATAGCTGGTTGGTCTAGAGGATGGTATCCTACCAATGAATGCACATATTTATAGATAAATGGTTACTGACGAATAAATGCCTGCTAAAAACAACACATTAAGTAAAGTAACATAAGTGAAATCTTGCACTGAATCAAGACAAATTAAAAATCCAGACAAACTACCTTGTGAAATTGTAAGGACACTACAAGCGTTCATGGAAGTGCATCAAACTGCAAGGTCAGAATGGTCAAGGCTTCACAAGTTAAAAGTGAATGAAGACTGAAACGTCATAAGGAAATGTAAGAAGAGAAGAATTGTGAAACAATTACTGAGGCCAAAGGCAGTTTTTGCTGTTATCACGCACAAACTGCCTGATACTTTTGAAAAAATAATCTCAGTGCTGCACACTTAATGTGGGTATTGAATCACACAGTTTGAGGGGGAGGGAGCACAGCAGAATCTTTAAGAATGTTATATCATGGGGCCTTTCCAAGTGTGGTAATTGCCATGACCTAAGGCAACCCAGTTTCAAACTGGAAGTGAAATAGGGACTTGACTCCTTTTAAATAAAGTATGGGCTTAACATGCTTTGCCATATGTCTCAACAAAATGAGTACCATCCTCAAGATCAATCAGCTGAGGCACATTAATATTTGCAGCACCTTCTCTTACTGCTGTGCACATGCCACCTGGGTTATGCTCTTCCATGCGTCTGAAGTTTCATTTTATAAGTCCAAAACACCATCTTGAGCAAATTTTGTATTGCCTTGCACCATAAAATTCAAACACGTTTTTGTGTGCAGACAAGAAGTACCATAGCATAAAGTTGTTTTTACTTTGCCCACTGAAGTCACCATGAAGAATGACTTCTTTCTTCCGTAGTTCATTGTCAAAAAAAAAAAAGTGCAAGCAACTGATCACTGAATTTTAACCCTTCCTGCAACACATGCCTTCATCAATAATAAAATTAACTTGCTGCAGAATTCCTGGAGAGCAGACCCCAAATAAAACACATTTCCTCAGACTTCCCATGGCCTAATGTGGGTGAAATATGCCATGTTTCTGCTATTTCAGAGTGCAATAGTGGATTATCTGTCACAGGAAGGGTAAAACCGCTCTTGGTTTTGACCAAGGAACTCATGGCGGCCATATATAGCCCTGTCTGGACCTTAAAATGACTCACCAGAAATCCTTTTGCTGATGGGGGTAGGGAAGCGAAAATGGAGGGAAAATGGGAGTAGGGGCACAGAAGAAGGCAAAACAAGGCATAGAAATCATGGAAAGAGTTCTAGTAGGTGAAACAAACATGTGCTGGGGTTGAAAGTCTGATCAAAAGCTCTTTACGGCTGTTTTTTTAGCGAAAAAAAATTTAAATGCGTTTTTCTCAAAATGGTTTTTTTTAGCACAAATATGCTATCTACTTTTTTATTTATGGAGCAATTGCCATGAAATTTGCCATGAATGAAGAACAAAACAATATCTAAATTTTGTCAGAAGGGATTTGTGATATCATTTTAAGTTTTTGAGAAATTTGAGATTTTGGGGTCAAATTTTTGAAAAATCTGTGACCTTTTCATATACCAAATTTAAAAAATTGTAGAAAAAAAAACTAAGCATTTATCACAAATCCGTTCTGACAAAATTTAGATATGGAATGGTAAAATATGTACACAAAATTACAAGCACATCGGTTGAAAAAGTTCAGAACCTATCGAAGGTAAAGTTACGCAATATCGGGTAGCAAAATCCAAGATGGCAGCCATTGCCATGACAACTATGAGTGATTTCGAATTTTTTTCGATTGTTTTCCTTTAATTTGACCAAGCTGAATTTGATGGTAATGGTTAAAATCATCTCCCCCCAGTGGTTTCCGAAATCATTCCCCGGAAAAATTCTGTGACGAAATTTTAAAAAAAAAAAAAAATCATGCCTGTGTCATATGGCACACCAAACATTTTCAGTGCAATTTATTAATTGAACATGAATACAGCTTATCATAGAATTAAAATCATAAGGATAAACATTTACAAAATGAAAATTAGAATTTCAATATAACTTAATCCACAATATTATTTAAACACAAAGATATTCTTCAAAAGTTGTCCAAGAAAAGGGGACACGAGTAATAAATATTGTATGTATTCCAATTAAAATTTCAGCACAGTACACTGCATTTTTTTTTTCTCACCTGAATTAATAAAACCCTAGAATTTTAGTTATGTATGTACATAAATTTTTTTTAACCCCAGCACAGTAAATCTCGTATCCAACGAGCTTGGACTCAACGACACATCTGATCCAGCTATTCCAACAACATAAACACACATGTATAATTAAAAATCCCCATTTATTTCTCTTTCTCATTTAAAACATCTCGGATGAACTGAATGCAAAAGTACACAACCCCATTTCCAATGAGATCTAAAACTAGCCCTTAAGTTTAAGTCCACAACCATACACTGATGATTGTCGAGCGAGAACAAATGTTGTATGTCTCTTTAATGCATGTACATGTACTTCTAAAGCCCTGTTACCTTTTTTTACAAGAGCCACTCACTGATATTTTGCCCCTGAATAAGGAAAAAACTTGGAATGTTACTTCAGCCATACTGTATTTTTCATACTTTGGGTACAATGCATCTGAATATAATGAATATAATGATAAAAAAAAATAATAACTCCTAAGCATTTAGCCTATGATTAACTATAAAACTGTTTTGTTGCAAACAAAGGCCCACTGAAAACATCAAAGCTACTATTCTTCTTGCTCCTCTCCAAAAGAGATGTGACTGTCGATGATGGTCAGATGCATTGCCTGGGATTGTATCATGATGGTCTAGGGCCTACTGTTCACAACTATGATGCCAAATGTGAGGACTTTAGTTTTATTTTTTGTCTTCCACATGATAGGCTGTCACAGATCATTATATGAAATTTCTGACTGATTTCATGTTTGTAAGCTTATTTGTGTTTCAATCACACACAAAAAAATAGTCTGTGTGTGTTTGCATGGTGTGTGTGTGTGGTGGAAGAAATACTGTGAGCTATTTCTATTTGATACTAGAAACTAGAAGTATAATGAGATGAAGATACGTATATCATTTTTTAGTTACTGAAATTTGGATTTTCATTTTTTTTTCTCTAGAAGTTGTTATTCTTACATGTATTATTATTATTTGTCAATCTGAAAATTAGTGAAAACTGACCTTCTGAAAAATACACAATTGATAAATGGATTTTAAAAATTTTTAAATACCACTTCACAACTTGGGGGTAAAATCTACAACATTGCCTCAAACTGTTTTTAACTAGTTAATATTATATTTTCTGGCTGCTTCATATTCCTGCTATTTCCTCGAGCTTCCATCAGTTCAACATCAACGGGCCTCTCAGTGTTTAAAAATAAAATTAAGAACATTTCACATATGGTTACGAATAGGCCTACCAGATAGCACAGTGACAAAAGGAGAGTTGTAGGTGTAGGTTGTGAAATAATATGCACCACTCACTCCCATCCAGATAGGAAGGCATTCATAAGTTAAACTAAAACCGATTTAACCATAGAATATTGTGAGAAAGATATCATGTCAATTTAGCAAAAGCAAACAAATAAACAAATGAAATGAGAGAGAGCGGGGGAGAGAGAGAGAAAAAAGAACAGTCTTCCATGCAACTTAAAACCTGAAAGGATGGAGATATGCTCAGAGTAGTCAAAGATCAAGAAACATTATTTAGAAGGCTTTCTACAACAAAACCATTGAAATATAGATATACAGCTTGAATTTTAAGATACACACATATGTACGATGGCCGTTGCTATTCAGACCTGGGTCCCCATAGAATATTTTGCTATAGGGCTTTCCATAAATGAAACCGGAAGTCTGAGCAAGAGTTATGCGCCTTGAGCACTGGGACGTTTCGGTTACAAGTTTATCATGGAAAGTAATGATCGCCTAGTTACTTTGCGTTATAATTATAGACCTATTGAATATTTGAGAGTGAAAGTGCGCAATTTTATAATGGAAAACTATGGATGAAAATATTTGTGAAATCGAGAGATCTCTGAAGTATAGAAATAGTGGCTGAAATGTTCACAGAACGTTTAGATCTACCTCCCAACACCATACATCAAAATGATAGATCTATACATGTATTTTAATTCTTGAGTTCCAAGTGTACTTTTTAAAATTTTTTATTCACTTCAAGAAAACATCTTTTTTGAAATTTATATTTATATTATGTCTGCTGCTGATCCAGTTTTTCATGTGGCGACACTGGATTTTTTAATACATACATGTATATAGATATGTATAGATATAGTATATATGTACTATCTATCTGTCTATCTCTATATTAATAAATATACATGGATATTTTTTTTAGAGAAAGAGGCAGGCAGAAACCGACAGATCTATAGACAGACAGACAGACAGATAGATAGACAGACACAGACTGAGTAGATATACATGTATAAATAAACTCTGTTCTCCTTTTTTCTGCCTTTCAGATGAATTCTGAAAAAGTAGTTATGTCTTTGTATGCACTATGAAGGATAGATCTATTTTAAATGTTGGCAGAACTCAGTTGACGTGTATTTCATAGTAAATTAGTAATAATATCCACTGGTCAACTGTCCATATTTTATGTGTACACCAATGATGTATCTCACTTTGAGTGTGATCACAAAGTGTTTATTTGAATGTAAATGTCTGTATGAGCACTATGGAGAGAGATAAATCAATAACTGATGATGAGCAAAAGTTTTTTCGTAATCATTATTTCAAAATCCTCAATTACTTTTTTTTTTCCTTTGCAAGACCTTCCTTCCACGTGGTACAACAATAGTGTATATGCATTCTTTTTCTGTTTTTAGATCACTAGATTCTAAATTATATTGATCTCTGAATCTTGTTAAAGTAAATGATGACATCAACAGATGTTTAAACAAACACTTCTTTAATAATCTGATAAGAATTGTTTGATGCATTCTATATATCAGTGCCATATTTGGATGAGATGTTGAGGTACCATTACATCATCCCAATGTTCGCAAAATGTTGAAAGAGCAATAATTTGCAAAAATTGAGATGACATGTATACATTATACTGATGTAAAGCAGTGAAAACAATGATTATTTATATATTATATAATATGGAAATAACAGATCAGCATCTGGTTGTTTAAAAAAAAAGAATACAAATTATATGACTTGCTCACAACATTATCAGTTTCATAATCAACAACCCGATGTGAAAAACCGAAGCCAATTCAAAATATATAAGGTAACACTTATTCAAGTGGGTTAAACCTAAATAAAAAAAAAAACACTAAAATTTTATTTGTTCAGGTGCAATGTTTTTTTGTACCATTTAAGTAATCCATGTAAAATTTTGAAAATAAAAACAATAACATTGTATGTATTCGCATGCAGTTATTCGAATGACTTTTAACATGAATATCATTTATCATAGGATTTAAATCACAAGACCATATGATTTAAAGAATAAATCAAAAGAAGACCATTCAATACAGGCATAGATGAACAACTTCACCCACAATATTATATATGTACAGAAGCATTTCTAAAACTTTGTCCAAGAAAAGGAACACTAGAATTAGACATCCAAATTAAGATTTCAGCATCTTCATCTAAAACCCCTAGATTTCTACATTCATAGGTGCAAATTTTAATTTATTTTCTTTTTACCCCTGAATAAGAAAGCCCCCTAAATTATTTAGGTGCCAAGATTTTTTAAAAATTTATACTTTAAAAGTTTCATTTTTATATAATATATTATATATTATATTATATATATTATATAAAGATCAGGGTTCCCAAACGGTGCGTCGCGATCCCATGCAGGTTGCAAAGCCTTGGCAGGAGCATCGCATAGCCTTGGTCAGAAGTCACTTGGGACAAAATTAATTTCAACTCATCCATTATCTTTTTTATGTCTCATATATTTTTGTCTATTTGTTTCAGTGTTTCTTTCCCTCTCCATCACAGAAAATAAAATGTAAATGAAGATACTGATACATAGGTCTATCGAATTCAAGGGGGTCGCGAGTGCAAAAACACTGGGAACCACTGATTTAAATTTACAGTTGAAAAGCTGGCATGTAAGAGAGAACATCAATTGGTTGATGCATTGGAAAAGTACCAGGAACAAATGGTGTGCTAAAGATTGTGCTAAAGTAGCTAGATGCGATACTTTCTTTTTAAATATTTATATAACTGCAAAAGCCTTGTAGCATGCTACTGTGACATTAAATGGAGCTGGAGGTATGGGTGGTTTTCCCCAGTTTCTCCTTCATCATCTCTTAGTGTAGGAGGCTGGAGACATCAGGCTCAGGCAGGGTAATAGATTCTGATAACTGCAAGAAAGAGATAAGAATAATATTGCACAGAACTTTTAATAGCAGCAAGATGATAGAACATATTATCAATAGATTTCTCTGATATACATGTAGCTGTTGTGGCTTTTTTTTTTTTCACTTTCCATTCACTAATGAATAGTCCTGTGAAAACTGCAGCTCTTGCTACTTAGTAAACTTACCATGTAAAAACTGCACTTTATGAAATCGTTGAGAAATATGATATATATTTACTATTAACTATGTCATCTTCCACATTTAAAATAGCAATGTCTGCCTTTACAATTTTAATATGGGGAAGAGATTTCCATTCTGTGATGTTCATTGAAATTTTGAGGTTTTGTAATAGTTTTACAGACCTAGTCTTACAATTTCTTACCATTTCTTAACTCTATGAAATTTATGTAGTGAAATAAAATCAAAGGAAAATGACTGGTAAAATATAGAAATGATCACAAGAAATCAAAGAAATATTACATGGGTTTCATTAGGCTTTTATCTGAAATTTGTAAAAAAAAAATGTGTTAAAAAACTAGTATTAACCAAGTCTATTTTCTTTCATTTTTTGAAACTTACAATGGTAAGTAGTCCCTAGTGCAATTAATTATGAAAAATATAACTGATGTGCCAACCTAGCCTTGTAGCAGGAATTTCTTTTGATCTGACTATAAACTTGACACTAATAAAGGAATGGATACATATTTTCCATTACATCTAGATCTAATTTATTTTCAGTTGTGACTTTTATGCAGCACCACAAATACAACTGTACATATTATCTGTACAAGTATAAATATTTGAGTACTTACGGTTTTAAATGGAAAAAAAGGGGCACATCATCACCAGGCTGAGATCCTTTTTATGATACCAAAATGATCAGAGTATATATATATGAGTATAAACTGCAACAGAAGACACAATATTTCTTTTACGTCTTCATAATTATTATAGATTCTAACACAGTTTGTCAAGATTCCTTTTCTTTTGCTCAAGGAATGTCAGATTATTACATTTGTATTATGTTCTTGCCATCTTCTTCAGTCAAGCTGGCCTAGGATTAGGTTGCTTTGGTCAGCCAGATCTAGATTTAATCACTGCATTTTGCTGTCACTTTCCATTAGCCTACTTTGAATCTGTTATGATGCATCATGATAAGTCAGTCTAGATCTTGATTCTAACTCTCCCATCGAAACCTAGCTTTACTTTAAGTTTACTATAATTATTTTTTAAAAACTACATGCACCTGTTCTATAATGTTCATTTAAATATTTTATATAAATATGTTCAAGAGGCAGCACTAAATGCTAGAACTGAAATCAAAGCTAAATCAACAATCTGACTGACACTTCTGACACTGACAAACGTGATTGCTGATCACCTACCTTTTAATGATGCCAAGATCTTTTCAATTCAATTTTAGGCATCTAATTCATGGCCTTCGCAACCTCTAATCATCGGGAAGTGATGAAGTGACACAATAAAGTCTTCCATGACTACTCGCTTGTAGTTTAAACAGCAAACGCAACAGCGTTTCTCCATGGTTAGCAGCAACTAAGTATTAACAATGGCGGACGAACGTCCCAGTGCTCAGTTTGTTGAAAAGTTGCCAAGGGAAGTCACTCCTATTGCACTCATTTATGGAAAGCCCTATACGGACCCGGGCTATTTTTAGAACACCCCCTGTGGACCCAGACCCGAGGCTATTTTTAGAACAGACCCGGGTCCCCATAGAATATTTTTGCTATATGGACCCGGAGCTATGTTTAGTCTGTTTAGTGTCCATTTGCTATCCAGACCCTGGCTTACTATCTGGTCATGTGTTTTCTAATTACTGATTTGCTATTGGGATGCATGCTTTCTAAATATATTGGCTTGCTACCCAGACTCAAGTAATATGGATCTAGTACAGTGGTCTCCCCCAAAGAACCCGGTCATCGGGAGACAAAAAAAAAGCGGACTCTTAGGTGGATTGAAAAGTTACACAATCCGTCTGACCATAGATTGTCTTCACTACTGTGATTAGTTGATCGTTACCGTTAGTTAAAGATTTATCTATGCAAATAAGTAGGCCCCTACAGCCTCCTTCCCTGTGTGTATGTTATAATTAGATATAGCAATTCCTGATCTTTTTTAACATATAATTACACCAATACTGCCCA
>JBCEWB010530586.1:0-18853 GCA_039654565.1 Peronia peronii | reverse complement strand
TACATACATACATACATACATACATACATACATACATACATACATACATACATACATACATACATACATGAACTGTGACATGTATCAGCCCACAGCGTGCGTAACACAAAGGTATTGAATGCACACTGGAATTTAGGATGAACACAGTATGGCCATGTTCCATATCAGTAGAGTGAACAATAGAATGAATAAGATAGAGAACACAGAATGACCTCGGGCATTTTTTTTTCTTTCTTTCCTTTTTTGACAATTTTATTACCACACGAGCAATGAAGTAGTTGTGATAATTAGCAGTGAGAAGTCTAGGTACATATTCTAGAAAAACTATTAACATCTTCAAGTTACTATTCACATTAAACCTGCTTTTTCCCCAGCCTATGTTTTGGTACAGTATTAGAAGTTGTGAACTTTACGTCTTTGCAATGCAAATACATATACATACATATATACATACATACACTGTCTTGCAGTCTACTATATTCGAAAAAAAAAAAGCATTAACAAGATACAGAAAAAGACACTGTTAATACTGTTATCAAATTTAACTCAGTATTCCTTGTCTATGCCACAGTGATTTAATGCCTGACCATTATGTCACCAACGATAATTAAGATAACGGCACATTAGCATACACTCTAAAGATACCTTTGTGGGCACCATAAAGATTAGCGTATCAAGGTAACAACAAATCTAGGCTGTTACAGTTTGCCATGTTATGCTGCACAGAATTTTACACATGAAATCTTGCGAGTTTGCCGTTGCCTGTGGAATTCCGTTTACATTATTATCGATGGCAGTGTCATTTCACGTCACGAGTACAGGGAAGTCTTGAGCGAAGAAATCTGGAGATAAACTCAAGCAGCTGTATTAATGATATTCAAATGCATGTTAACATTTTTTTCCATGTCGAGGTTATGTGGGCAGAGAAGAGCACACAAAACGAATCAAGATGGCATAGAATAAATGAGGACGGGCCGGGTGTAAGTCATGTAAATAATGAGGGTATTAACATAATTGTAACAATATAGTACACAAACAGAAGTACCTAACTTGCTACCGCACTGTAAACTTTGAAAGGCACTTCATTTCCACTTCAACTTTAATACTTTTCACATCATTAACTTCATTCCCATTTTCCCTCTCCCCTGTCTTCCTCCCACAGCGTCCATTTTCTTCTTCCTCTTAGAGACAAGATGCGCCCTTTGAAGTCTCGTTAATGACATAAAAATACTGTGGCGTTGTCAGAGGATGGCCCCTGACTGACTGCGAGAACAATAATCAATATCTGTCACATCTGCCTGTCACAAAGAGTCATCATCTTCTCCTTTCGCCCACTTTTCTTCTCACTCTACTGGCCATAGGGCAAGAGTGCCATCACTGAAGATTTTCTGACAACTCTAGGCATCGAGCAGGCACAGATAGGTGGACGGATGGACAAACGGGTGGGTGGATGAATAAATGTCTGGATGGATGGGTGGATGGATAGATGGATGGGTGGATGGATGCATGGATGCGGGGGGTGGATGAACAGATGTATGGATGGGTAGATGATTGGGGGGGGGGGTGGATGTATGGATGGATAGATGAATGGATGAGAGAATGGATGGATGTTTGGAAAGGTGGATGAATAGATAAATGGACGGATGGATGGATGAATGGATGGGTATACGAACAGCAGGTGAAAGGACAGCTGAATGGATGGCAAGTGGATGGATCAATGGAGTCTTTGGCAAATAGGTCGTTCAATCCAATAGTGTTCACGATTGATAGAAATAATAGAAGCCGGTAGCCGCTGTTTTGGCTTCCAAAATCTGAGTAGATTTATTAAATATCCAAAGCCACTAATAGCTCCTGAAAGAAATTAATACATTTTGTAAGATATCTACAGTCATTGTTTAGTGCATATATTATGCCAGTGGTAATGTACAAGTTATTAAACCCTAACTACTATAAAGCCTGTAAAATTTAAATGGATTACAGGAGATAAAGCTGTGTAGTCTAAAATGATGTGTGTGAATTACATATCAGTAGAATATTAGTTTGATCTTTACAGTCATTGTCAAAGAACAAAACGTTGCATTTAGATCATCACATTACATGTATTACTGTAAATTATAAAATGATGCCTTTCAATACTTTGATCACACAGAGGTTGAGATATTAGCAGGGGCCTGAAGACACATATAATGTTTCTTCTTAGACATTAACTCCGTCTGGAGTCTCGGGGCGCCTCCTGACGAATTGTGCATCAGTCTTTTCCATCAGTCTCGATCGTGGACTAGAATTTGGGCCTCCTTTACCTACTTTTTTTCGTTCCCTTCTTTGTTCCGTGTTTTTAGAAAGTTTTTAGAAAGACCGCTGAATCTTGTTGTTTGGCTGCAGACATTTGGCGCTATAAATTCGGTATGGCAAAATAATAATAGATGATTTCCACTGTAATAAAAAGTTGCAATCTCACTGACAATTCTGCAGCAGAATAATGCTCAACAAAATCTCCAATCACTTTCTCAGTATTTCTCCAATATCTTGACACAGTCTAAAGTACTGTATGTGAATGTGCATTATAACAAATTGTAACATACAGTTGTTTTCAGAGAGAGTGGGCATGCAAAGACTCAACACTTGGCCCAAATTTATCTATTTGTATTACAATAATAAATTTAAAACATTCTGTCCAAGAAATTTGGTTTGCGCTCCTCTCACTCATTTTCCTGTTACTGAACTTATACAATTTCAAACAATCATTATTTTTTAAAATAACTATTTCATGACTGCTATCATTACCACAGCTGTTCTCACTCACCGTTTCTTAATAACGACAACATCTACTATCACTGCTGCTGATGCTTGTATTTCTCCCACCATAGATCCATTTATTGCCATTTTGATCACGACTTTGAATATTATGAGTGAACTGGGCGTTTGTTGCATGTAAAAACTAATTGTGAGCGTTTATTTATTCCTTCTAACAGCAGTACACTGGGGGAATGTTCCTTGAGTCTGCCTTGCTCTAACACTGTGAGTGATATTTTTGTCTGTGTGTAATGTGAATGTGTCTTACATACATATAATGTACCTCATCAACTGTGAATGGAATTTCCTGCTAAGGGCAAGTAAAGTTGATATAATTTTATCTTATCTTAATGTACTGACACTGAAACTCTTACTACTACGACTACTACTGCCAATATCACAATCACAATAATAAATAAAAATAATGATTATAATAATCTTATCACCTTAACTATCATTTATAATCCTTTCCTCCCCCTCTACTGAGATATTCAGAGTCATCGTGCCGGAACGAGAGACTCTTTATTATAATGATTTTCCGTGGAGACTTTCGTCAACCAGCACAAAACGCCGATCAAATGAATATTAGTCCAAGCACCTTGATTTACAAGACAAAAACTAATAGGAGAAGTAGAGGAAGGCAGCACTTTTAGATATCACTTAAAAGTTTAAATTAAATTACTCTCTTCATTTTTGCTTGTCTCTAGCTGAGCGTCACCGACTGATGGCTTGGACAGGCGATGGGGAGGGGAAGGGGTGGAAGGGGAGGAGAATTGATGGATAGATAGATGGGGGGGGGGGGAATAAAGAGATATGGTGAAGGTGTTAGAGAAGACAGAAGCGGGGAAAAGGAGAAAATGTAAATGGAATAAAATTTTAAAAAATATAGGCGAAATAGACAGAGAAGAAAAAAAAAACCATTGAAGGAGGAAAAGGAAGATGACACAAGGAGGAAGAAATAAAGAAGATAAATGTGAAACTGGAAGGAGAGGAGAGAGCGGGGAGAGCCAAATAAATAAATAAATAAATAATAAAAAATGAGGTGATTGGGGAAAGGAAAAGAAACGGAGCAATTGGAAGGTCGACAAATTTCGCCAAGAAAAGCGACAAAAAAAAAAAAAAAAAAAATTAATTGATTGACACTGATAGACGGGAAAATAAAAGGTAATCATTCAACGTGGGGAATAATGACACATAGATAAAGACATGGAAGACTGAATTAACAAATACATTGTAGACAATACAAAGTTCGTCCAAATATCTGTAGTCCATGTAAGCTGACCACATTAAGCGAAGCAACAACAAAAACAATACAAATATATATCATCAAATATTTATTTATTATTATGTTCTGAAAAAAGCTGAGAATACATAGGTCAAGAAGTTTTCAATTGAATGATGGGCATAACAATAACAACAAAAACAACACCAACATAGAAAAAGCACAACAACTACGATGTTCTGAAACAAAACAAAACAAATCACAACAAAACAAAACAAAGCAAAAACAAATATGAAACGCAAAGACTGCACAGATCAAGGCGGTTTCAATTCAGTAATAGGCATAGAAGACAACAGAAATAGACACAAAGGCCTGGTAACATTCTCCGTGCGCTCATCAAGTATCTTGAGAGGTGCTCAAAACGTTACAGTGATAGCTAGGATCTGATAATTGGACGATCAATGCGTGAAGATGGATCATCAAACTGGCCCTTATTCCTTGCAAATCAATCGGCGATCAGGTTAATGTCTTCCTTTTCTCCACAATTACTCTGCTTGAAGACTACTCATTTCACCAAGGCCGAGGACACGTCCAGCTGAATAGACAGGATTCCTTTCGGTCTTGTCCTCATTTATTCGTTAAACTGTAAACTAATGTTGAATAATGGAACAGACAGGGAGTAATCCCAGAGGAAGAGAGACAGAGACAGAGAGAGAGAGAGAGAGACAGACAGACAGACAGACAGGGACAGAGACAGATAGAGACAGAGGGACTGAGAGAGGCAGAGAAAGGTAGAAGAGAGAGGGGGGATATACAGAGAAAGGTAGAAGGGAGAGGAAAAGCGCAAGAGAGAAAGTCTGTATCAGCTCTAGAAACTGCCGTGATGCCAGGATTTCTATGTCATCAATATACAAATTTAAGAAGTGATAGCACATAATTTAAGAGGAAAAACTAATATTGCATAGTAAAAAGAAGAGAGGTGATGGGGGCAGGGATAGCCAGTGTGTGAGAGAGAGAGAGAGAGGCAAAAATAAAACGATCTAATAATGGACTGAGCGCTCTGTAATGAGCTTCTAAAGGCGTCAATCTTGATTATTGTCAAATTATGACAAAATTCTTCACACAAAGTTATAATGAAAACATCACTGAAAATATCACTGTACATATTATATAGTCAACTCATTGCCATTTCAAACAAAAGCATATTGCTAGAAACTAATGGTTATCATACAGTATCTCAAGAGAGACGGTTTATACTCTTGTAATAGTTCCTGATGTTATCTGCCGTTATATGAGAGACAACTACAGATACTCATAAGTAATTTGGATAGAGCCAACATTAAACCATAACAAAAGACTGCTTTTTTTTTATGGAGTTACAGAATTTTGCTGTCCATTATGATTAACCGTCTGGGTTAACAAGAATGTTTCCATGGCAAAAGACCAAAAAATGTAATGCAAAAGAGCGGTCGTAGTGGAACTTTGTCAAAATAAGGTGATCATACTCTTAATTTAATCTTCATAGATATATTGACCACGTACAAACTGCACTCCTGAATAAAGAAGATATATCAAACGTGAGGCCAAGGCATCTTAAAAATGGAATGAGGTTATATACCAACAACAAATGCAATTTAGATTTAATTTCTAAATAAAAGACAGTGCTTATTTACATGAGCAATGTATCCCAACCCGATGCTACATATAAAATATGTGAGCTGCAGCACTTAAAAGTGTGACTCACTCGACGATAATCTTGGCGTTTCCCTTCTATTCTGTAACTCCTCGTCACTTTCTCACTGACAGTGTGCTCTCTCGAGGAGAGGCCCGTGGCGAACAAGATCCGCACTTTCACTGTTTTTTTTTTCGTTCACGACTGATAACACAGTGTCGGACTAATTTACTGGTTACCTGTGGTTTGGGAGAGATAGCTGCGAGCACCAAAACTCGCGGACTTAGCTAAAGCTAAGATATTAACTTCATACATTTTTATCCCCGTTTTGTTCTACAGTTCTATGCTTATAATATCTCTCACATTTTTCTTTTTCTTCGCTCAATTTTTGTTCTAATTTGTTCTCCTTTCTGTGTCTTAATATCCCTTTATTACGAAAAAGGAATGGAAGAAAAAAAAGGATGAAAATCCTTTGCAAGCAATATAAACACACACACACACACACACACACACACACACACACACACACACACACACACACACACACACACACACACACACCACATCACATCACATCACATCACATGGCACAGAACTTCTGCAAGGGAGCATTAATTTTGTCTATGATGATAATGACAGTAATATCACAACAGGAGTTACTTAGAACAACCCGGGCAGAATTCATGGTTTAACGGACAAAACGCCAGGGCCCAGCCTTCCAGTGGAACCGGAAAATCGATACATTTTCCCACCCCATAAATTTTCAGTAATAAATCTTTTAAAGCACACATTATGTCATCAAATGAAATGGAACCCATCTCTTTGTTTTCGATACAATCCGATTACAGCGGTGAAAGCACAACAATAGAACAGCAGAAGAAAAACAACAACAACAGCAGCAGTGACAACTGCAGCAAACAACAAGGCAACACTAACAACAATTTGGCCAATGAAAACAAGAGAAAAATGACAAAAATGAAAAAAAAACAACAAACAAACAAACAAAAAAACAGTCGCTCTTTTCAAATGTTGGTCAGAAACAGGACTGGAAAATGCTACATTTGGAAGAAATGGCATACTCTGAGGCCAAAAACACGGTTAAACACATCGTAATTAAGCCAAAATATCGACTCTGCTGACGCCAAACTAAATTACAACAGAATTGTCTGGACTCCTCTAGGAAGAATCTCATTCCGTAACCATAAATTCACGATAATTAAAATTTTATGTGAACGCCCGTCTTATATCGATTCTCGTCTAAGAATTTAATTGGATTTGAGTGACTGATAAAACTTTTTGAAAAAAAAAGAAAGTGTCACACCGAAAAGTCAGAGTTTAGGGTATTTTTACGTACGGCTATCAACCTGCTGCAGATGGCTATCTCGTTGGGTATGTGAGTGCAGTAAAGTAGTTTTACGAAACTCTAAAATAGCCAGTTGTTTAAACGCGAGCACGGGAACCACTGTGCAGGAATGTATCAAGACTGGTTCAGGAATATGCAGGAAGGAGGGACATTTTGACGCACATCATGACGACTAAGTCCTACCCAAAATTCGTTATCGAGGCAGAATACTATATCCTGAGGTTGGTAATCGTCTTAAAAGATAAAATGATCATTTTTTTTTTCCGCGCAAATGGTGAAAATACAGTAACCTCATATATTGGGCCTGTCGTGTTCATTAATTGTTATCGCTCTTGATTTGAACAAACACGCGAAAGACATTATTTCTTTTCAGTCTAATTTTTGAACAAAATTGATAAGGAAAAAGAATGAAACCAGACACGCATAAATTTGCACGACAGGCAATCATAAAATATGCTTATTATTATTATCTTTTTAAATACAGAGCTCACCGCGAATGCTTGGTTATAACACAAACTAGGATACAGGTTTGAGAGTTCGTTTATTGGACATCTGCCCATTTAAAATAAACATGTGCTGGCTCCGGCAAAGCTATATGAGTTTGGATATGTTATGACATATGGCCGAACACAACCACAGGGCATTTCCTGAAAATTAGCAGAGTTAAAATGAACCTTGCTGCAGCAAGAAGTCCTGGTCTTATATCAATGACATAATTATACTACATTATTATACCAACGACAATATCACTTTGAAGAAAGAAAATGCTGTTCTAACTTTCAATATTCGTCCTTTTATATATATATACCATCATGTCCTTGTTCTATTTGACACAGTCTTGAGAGTTAATCGAGCCTTTTTAGAACGATTTTAAGATGAGCTGACACTGGATTTTTAATATGAATTGGAACTGTACACATTCCCAACTCATTTAACGGCCACTAGTACTACATCTTTCTTTAATGGCCAAGATTACGGGTCGCAATACTGTATTCTATACACTACTGTTTTCTCTTCTCTCACCTTCCTCCAAAGAATATTTGCAAGAACAAATGGTTTGAAAATAAACATACCAAGAAACAAAGCCAACATTAATAATGAATTCCGTTACTTTTGTTTCAAAGACAATCAATTCTTACAGTGGCATTAAAAAAAAACAAAAAAACAAGGATGATCATTACTCCTAACACCATTGACAACCAAAAGAGTTGGGCGCCAGCACCGTGTCGTCATCAGCATGGAGCAGTCAGTCTGTTATCATCAGTCTATAGATGGTGTTATGCAAGATGAAATTTGCCATAACTTCGCCTGTTTTTTTTAATAGTTTTTTTTTTTCCTTGGCGGGCGGCTCGTTTTTGTTTTTATTATGGCAATCTTTTTCTTTTCTGATCGATAATAAACCGCGGACAAAAGCTTGCCTGTGTATGATATATATTTGCAAAGAAAGCGTCATTTCACAATCTCACAGTAAATTTATCAGTCTTAGAATTTTATACAAAAATGCACGAACAACACAACAACAACCACAACAAAAGCAACGACAGAAGGAAGAAGAAGAACAAAAGAAACAACAACAACAACAACGTCTGTCTCATGCATATCTCATCAGCCTTTACCCTCTCTTCTCTCCATTTCCTGTCCTCCATTTTTTAATCAACGTCAATGCATCGCATAAAAGCATTACGATCTTTACCGACACATTAGGTAATTGATTAAGCTCATCCTCTTTTCTTTCCTGCTTTCTCTCTGTCTCCGTCATCTTGTCTCCCCCCCCCCCCGCCCTCTCTCTGTCAACCTGTCTCCCTTTTCATTCTATCTCTTCCCTTCTCTCTTTGCCTTATTAGTTGTCACTTTCTATCTCTCTCCATCTCTGCCTCCGTGAATTTTAAACCCCTCTAGACTTAAAGTTCATTTTCATTCATTCTTTCCCAAGTCATGTTTCATTACTGATCCATGAACTTAGGTGTACTACAAACACACAATTTACACTCGATACAGCTTGCCTGTCTCACCACTGTTACCTCGACCTTGGGATCTTGGATCTTGGGCAGTCACTGTAATGAGCGATTTAAAGACATGAGAGGGAGAACTGCTCCAAGCACACGCCCATCTCTCTAGTGCACTCTGACAAAACTACTTTGTTTCAAGAAAATCGCTGATTAATTTTGCCATGTTTCTATTTTAATTTCAACACACAGCGAACAAAATGCAGTTCTACGAAAATGAAATGAAGCACGCTTTCTTTTAGTACTAGTAAAGAACCCACGGCCTCCGTGGGAGATTTTTTAAATATCGGTCAATCCGACACCGCCCTGCGACTCCAAGTATGAAACAAGCATGCGCACCTCTTTGTTGATATTTTGGATGATTGAATGTTTGTCGTGTTGTACGTTCTGCGAGCGGAAGTGGAAGAACAATAACATAATGCGTCATTCTATCAAACGTACATTTCAGATCAAACACCCTTGCGAATTTACTATTCAATTATTACTGCCTTTCGAAAATAACGTCAAACATAATACTTTTTTTTTTTTGACGGGTTTATTGGTTTTGTTGTAGATTTATGGTATAGATTATGGAAAGTCACTGTTTGATGACATAAGGATGTTTTGTCGAAGTAAGTTAGATCTACTCCAGCCACGGACAGTCTTGAAGAGGCGAAAGAACTTAAGTGCACACGCCTCTTATAAGATGACGTCATACGCAAGCTCTTCTGGACACTTTCCACTTCAGTTTTTTGGCCTGTCTCCGACAGACAGACCTCCAACTCGAGATCTGCGTCATGCCGTCGACATTACTGTCTCCAAAACTTCTCGACGATCGGTTTAAAATAACTGACGTCATGATTGCAACAATGTTGAAGAGTAAAATCTCCACCATAGTGACCTCCAACGCTGGCACACTTGAGGTTCACGGCAGGATTTTAGATATAGTGGGCAAGAGGAGAGCGATGATAAAATAGTTTGTATCTTACTTTTCCTTTTGAAAGTCCGAACAATAAACAAAACATAGGGACACCATAAAAACACTTGCAATCTTGTCATTACCACATGTTTGTGTATTCTTTATGTTGTCTCTCTTATCACTTCAATGATTTTCGAGAGCTCTGGCATGCGAGACGTCTAAACTAAGACACCGTACTAAGATTTTTTTTTTTTTTAAGAGTGTCAACGAGCCGATTTGCTCACAAAGACGTGCTTACGATACTTACTTAGTCTTTGAATTACTGTCTCAACAATCTACAATTGCTATGATTAGAAAATACTCAATTTACACTGTCTTCAGGCCTAAACTATCATCTTGAACACGACTGAATATCGACCCCCGAAACGTTAATCTTGTCAAAAGTCTCTCCGAATATTATGAGGGTTAACAGAGCAAAAGTTGCACTTGGCACACGTGAAAGACCACACGTGAAAGATTTAATGTTTTTCCTAAAGAATCCTCTGTGTCTGAGGATTTAAGCCAACCCTTTCACAAAATGCGACGTAAAAAATAATAAATAAATAAATAGATTAATTAATAAGCTCGCGTTAATAAAGCGAGAGAAGAAGATGAAGGTAAAAGATGACACAAACCTCCCGTCCATCTTATCTTCTTTTTGGCATGTCAAGCCAATAAACGACAGGAGAATCGACATTAGCAAATCAATCAAATAACGCTGATTGAAATGTAAGGCTGCTGCTTCAGATTTTATTTACTGAATTATTTTGTTGTTGTTGTTGTTCTTGTTGTTGTTGCTGTTGTTGTTTGCTTTGTTTTTTGTCCCATCTTATAGCTGTCGTTCGAACTGACATCAAAATCGCTTAGCTGCACAAAACAATTTATCAGTGCATGAGAGATAATCTCACAGACAGGACGTCAACATTCACCCTAGATGTGTTGAGGGACCGATTTGCTAACGACATCCCTCAATATTATTATTATTATTATTATTACTATTATTATTGTTGCGTTGGAACTATTTTCTGAATCACATATATTTAATGGACAAAGAGAACATTTGTGGAAACCCAGGCCCTAGCCCAGAACCGCGACGGATGGAAAAAATTAGTGCATAATTCGTCAAGAGACGCTCCAATTACCCCATCCCGAGTTAACGGCTAAGAAGAAGATACTTGTCTTATATTGATATTTAGACCTAAACTGTCATTTTTTCGGATATGAATAAACATCTTTTTAGAATAACCAACTATGAACAAACATCGTTTGGAAAAAAACTAACTCCAACAGCTTATTCTGATATTTCTAGGGCGGAGCGTACGCTACCTGATAATGTTTGCCTGTTGGTTTTTTACCTCTGTAAACGTAGAAAAACGTACATGCAGAAAGGAGCCCGGCTAGTCCTACATACCAACGATCACCCACAGATACGACCTTTGTGACAGAGACTGCCATTCTCTCACCAGTCTCTACGGCCACAGGCGAGGCTGCCCCAGCTCAGTGGACAGCCAAGAAGGAAACATCAACCATGGTCAGCATTGACGGACATTACTAATATTAATATTATAATATTATTATTATTTTCCTTTTTTCCTCCTACTGCAATATAATAAATATCTTATTGCTACCAACATTCATACCCATGTCTTTGCTTCTCTTCCCTGTCAATCTCGTTTTTATCTTTATTTCTCTTTCTCTTTCTCCCATTTCCTTCTCTCTCTCCCCCTCTCTCTATCTCTCTGTTCGTGTATAAATTATGAACTGGGTGTCTTATTTCGACCAAAAAGAAATGAAAAGACCGACGGAAACGACGAAAAGATTACGGTGAAAGCAAAATACGAAACAAATATTGTTTTAAAAACAACAATAACAACAACAACAACAACAACAAACAAACAAAGGATCAAACAAATAGTGATTAATATTTTCTTTCCGTATTAATTAGCGTTCGGATAGGCTGTGAAACCTGACAATGGCTTTCGTTAATCAAGTTGGCAGAAAACATCGGGAGATAGTATTTCATTTCTGGGGAGGGTAGCAATAACGGAGAACAACTTAAAGATGAGGAAACTCAAGCTCACAGGGACGAATTTCACAGGAATTCGACTTCTTGTGACGACCAATCATCAAATTGCTGAATTTAAACAAATTGAATTAGTACGCTAGTTAGGTGGGTAAGTGGATGGTTGGTTGCTTAGTTAGTTGATCTGGTAGATTAGCATTTTGTTAGCTGGTCAGTTTGACATTCTGTTCTTTTGAGCTATGGTAGATAACTGAAGAAAAAAGGAACAAAGAACAATTACAAAAATACTGGATGATATAAAGCTGTGCGTGGGGAGACATAGACTTGAGATGCTCATATCAACCAGATCTTTGACTAGAGGGATGATTGCTTTTCTAAAATTTGCATTTTTCCACTCTACATTCTCTGTAATTTGTCATCCCGTCTGAAAAAAATAAAAAGACAAATAGGATCCATCATTTAAATGAGAGAGAGAGAGAGACAGAGAGATCGGATAAAATAAACAAAGTAACAACGATGACAATAATCAAAGCTTCAGGCTGTATAGAAAACAACAAATGCCTGACATAGCCAAAATGTAATATTTCCCTATTATGATTATTACAAATGCGCCAGGGTGCCATCCTAGAAGGAAAAAAGAAGATGAGGAAGAATCAACAATTAACATCAAAAGCACCCGGTGCTTGAAATATGAAGATAATCATGGCACGGTCCTCTTTCAACGGCAGACAATTTCCAATTTATTAATTAATTTCTTTTTTTTTTTTTTTCACGAGATTGTTGGAAATCATAGATGTCGGAATTTCTGTGGGTTGATTGCTACGGAAGCGGATTTAGCATCCATGTAACATTAGCCAATGTTATGTGCCCTAAGCAAAGGCCTGAAGCGAAATAAAATGTCGCAAGAGATTCTGCAATCTCCAAATGTCTATTCTATTCTACTAGCTATATTTCCAGACGTGCTGGTCATGTCACTGAAGGATTTCATTACAAGTTTATTTCTTGCTTTATATAGTTCACTTACATCACATCAGACTCAACTACTCTCAGTTTGTGACTACCAAACACAGATATACACTTGCACTATATGTAATAGGACTATGTCTATACTACCAGCACAGACTCACATGACCGCCAGGGCTCTCGGTAAACCAAGCTGCGAATACTACACACAGGGACACCACTTTTAAATTATACAGAATAAAGAAGATAGCAGGCGGACTGATTGAGAGGAACCATGCAAAACGCCCACATACCAGGCAGTGTCCTCATCAGGACAGAAATAAAGCGGTCGATTGTGTTCCTGAAGAGTGGTCGTCTTGTTTATAGGGAACGTTTTAATCAAGACGCCCTTTAATTGATTTCCCCATCTTCAGCTGATTCACGGCTGGATGAGAAGATGCGCCTAATCAAAGTGAACATGGGGCCTCCACCTTAGCCATAATGAACTTTCTCCGGGTTGGGCACCGCAACATGATTGGCAAGTGCTTGAAGAGCGTGAGCAGATATGATCCAGAAAAGTTCACATAGATCGCTATTAAGGGCTGCATGCCATGTTATCACATGCTGACTATTTTCGGAGGGTTCTCTCACGCTTTCGTGCTCCTTCCGTCCTACCTTCTTCGCAAACTCTTTTTGGATCTGTCTGTTTGTTTATTTTTGTGCCCACCTCACTGTCTGTCTGTCTTTTGTTTGACCCCCTGTGTGTCTCTGTTTCGCACTCATGCTCTTTCTCTCTTTTCTTAAAAAATCCAATGTCAGTGTTTCGACAGTTTGAAAACGAAAACTGTAGTCTCAATTCTCTCTTTCTCCCTCCCCCTCTCCCCTAATTCCCATCCCCATCACACACTCTTAATTCTCTTTGGCCAGTAGATGTCTGCGTTGCAATTGCTTTCAGGAAAATTTGTCACATCAGTTTAATCTCAAGCGTTCTTTCCGCCCTTCGACCGGCACCATTCTCCTTTTCATTATCGTCTTAGAACTCCTTCACGACTACACCATTAGCATCTACTGTCATTATCTCGGTTCTTCGTCTATTGTCTGTAATCTAAATGCTTGCTGGAGCGAAATTTCTCTCTCTCTCTTTCTCACGTACTGTCTTCCTCTCTCTTTAAACATACATGTATATCGCCTACCTTCGGAAAAAAAGGATCAATCTTCCATTCCCAGTGCTTCGATTATGCGTTTTTGTCTTTCTCCAGGTAGAACATATTCTTTTGTTTGGTTAATGTTTATTATTATTATTATTTTTTAATTTTCTTTCAGTCTGTACAGATTGTGACGTAAGCTTAATGGTCTTAACTTGAGGTTCATTTTTGCACATCTTTCAGATGACATAATCAGTTATGAAACAAAGATTGACAGGTAAACAAACAAAAAACAAAAACAAAGCAAGCAAGAAAAATATGGAGACCAAACAACAGATATGGCTCCAAAAGTGCAATCTAAAATACTAACAACATCAAAGCAAACCTCGCATGCAGAAATATATACAATAAGACATAAAATAAACACAAAAGAAATGTGGGCCTAATGATTCAAAGTGCCAGAACGAAGGCGCATTTTTCGTTTTGTATCTTTAAATAACTGCCAAGGGTCACAATGATTTGCTCATATGCTTTGGTAGATGAACGGCGCTTTGGTTTGCAAAGCTACACACTAACGAGATGCAAGTCCACAATCGATTTGCAGGGCCTCTGAAGCTTCGCCTGGTCGTTTTTCCATTGAGAAAGAAAGTCCTACTTAAATACAGCATACTCACTACATAAAGCTAAAAACTAAGCTTTTTTGTAAAAAAAAAAAAAAAAGGAAACAAACAATCATGTGTATCTAGAGCTCGATCGAATAAGTCTAACAAAAAAGTTACAATGATAAAAGCCTCAATCTCCATTCCATTTTAACATTTGATTATGTGGTTATCTTTTAAGATAAAATGACACCCACACAAAACAAACATCAGGAATCCAAAAGATACAGCTAATTCTACCTTTAGCTTTGAGATAAGCCAGGGGAAAAAAAGGGTTGAAACGACAGTGTTATGTGCCTTATTCAAATCATTTATTGTTCGAAACAGCCATCTCAGACATTATAATTGAAGTTCAAAACAATAAATGCTCCTGAAAATAGTCATGCGCAGCTGATTTATTTCTGTACTTATATGGACAAAATTGTTAGAGGCAGCGGATTTGACATAAGCTTTACTATAACTTTCATAACAAATTGGAGGGGTTCAAAAGCCATACTAAATCTCACAGATAACGGTGGATCCTGATCGACAATTCTGTAGTCATATCAAGCAGTTGTCAAATACGTCAAGGAGTTTCCTTAAAAGTTGAGTTTAAATGGTCATGGCAGGAATTCAGTCGCACTCTCTGAATTACCACTGGCGTGAGCAGATACATGTAGTATTGTTTCGTATTGTTTTTTTCTACATGTTCAATTTTTGTATAAGATGTGTTGAAAAAGTTTCATCCCATATTTAAAGTTGTGACTGATATATCAAAAATGACCGATGAAAGAATTTTCAAAGAGCAAACGAACGAATCAACAGACTGAAAAATAAAAATGCAAATGACTATATTTCTCATTTTGTTTCTCCAATGCTCGCTAGCCTAATTAACATTTCCATACAAACAACAACATTTAAAAAGAAAGAGGAGGCGGGCTTTGATATGCAAATACATTACAATAATAACAAATACGAATATTAATAGGATCCAATGTAAAATCATAGTCAGCAATTGCTGCAAATACATTATAGTTCCCTATTCTCGAAAAACAACAACAACAACAATAACAAGAACAAAAGCTGCACAACGGGAGACGTTCGGCGCCAGCAAATCTGTTCAAAGTTTGCACGGACCCAAGCCTGGACAGGACTACTCCCCTGCCAAACATGTATTTTAAACTCTACACCTATCAACGGTTGCGACCTCAGTCTCAAGCGACAGCTATAGCTTATTGTCGATAAAATCCTAAACAGAAACACGTGAGTATCTTCAAGACTTAGATGACATGAGTATCAAGTCTGGTATCACCAAGGCTCCATGGTTTGGAAATAACCAGCTTTGCTCCTATCTGGTTCTTCATGTGCTATATTCATAATCAACGGACCTTCCTCCACCAGCATGCCAGTTCTCTTGTGTCTTCGTGATTTCAATTTAGAATTTTACAGTTAACCAGTCGTGCCTGAGTTGGCATGTGATAAAAATTCATATGGAGACGATGAGCATCATCCGCACTGCGAAGCGAAACTGGTAAACTGAATTTATTTGTTTCAACAGACCAGAATCAACCAGCAGACAGGAAAGGGGGAAACGGAAGGAGGATGCTGCTGACACTGGACTTCATCTAGCTGGTCAAAAAACATTTATTTCAACTTTTCTGAGAGATCGAGAACAGCTCTCTAGGTTTTAGAGATATTCTGTCTTGAGAGTTGCCTGTCCCTGAAAATCACAAGCTGAGAAATTCAAGTCGCTCTGATACCTACCAGAAGTGATGAGCCTCAGTTCTGAGCGACAGTGCCGTTCTTGATGCCACGTGACCACATGACATAGAGTCAAATAAGTTCAAACCTGCTGAGTTATAGACCTCTTCGGTAGTGAAAGAAAACTCTTTTCTCCGAATCTTTTTTGTCTTTTTACCTAATATGGCAAATCTGTAAGCTGCTGGATTAAGTCATCTCTTTTGTAATCATTCAGATAAATAATTTTGAGGCTAAAAAAAAGAAGGACGATTCAGATCGACGGTATAAAGGACACGTGCATATATCAAAGATGCTAACACTGCTCTCGCATACAGTTTCATCATTCGTGCAAACTTAGACTGGCCAGGCTGAGTTCTCTATAGACTTCTCACTATTCGGGGGTCAACATTTACTCTGCCTGCCCTGCATGTCCCAATGTGTCTATGACACTTCCACTAGTTGCCTGAAACTTAGTGAGGAACTCTTTTTTCTCTCTTCTTTGTGAGGACGACTTTGAAATCTCGGGAACTGATTCAGTGAAGAGCCATCTATGACAGTCTCAATTTTATCACACTTTAATTAAACAAAAAAGCACAAAAGAAAAAAACACATGTTTGGGTTCAAATCATTAATATTTAAAGCACAATGCGGTCTTTGTTATACCGCAATGCCGTACGGTAAAAGAACCTTAAAGCAAAATCAGCTTCACTCTCCGCATTCAGCCTAGATTTACCAAGAATGACCCAAGCACACAAACGACAGTTTGCACAATTTTATAGCGAGCTAAGCTTTCATTATCGTCGTATCAAGATTTTCAGCCATTAGTTTGTACTGTATTATGGTGATTGTCACAGTGGCGTATTGTTACAATTGCTATTATTATTTTGAAGTCCACGGAGTCCAGAGTGATTAAAATGTTTTATCTCTAATACACCACTAATGACAAGGCCAAGTTTGGCTAAAATAAAACACACCATGAAAACGAATGAGTACCTTTGAACCATTAATTCAAAATAATAGCCCTGGTGATCACAGCACAGCATCTGTCACGTGGAAACAAAATGTTATTATTAACTTTTCTTTCATGATCTGAGATGAAAAGATACACTGGTTTAAAACATTATTTAAAAAACATCATCAAAAAACAAAACAAAACAAACAAAAAAATCATCCAGAATTTTGTAGTCCTTCCAAACTGTGTGAGATGAGAGAGGAGCATAGCAAATTACGCTTAAATAGTTTATCAAGACAAAAGTACAAAATGTAAATGTGGAATAGTGTGAGAAATAATATATATAATAGCAACTGAAGCAGTGAATTTACATACACCTTTAAACAGAGAACGGACTTACTCTAGGTTTAAATCTGTCCTTCAGATTATTTTCCACAAAAATAAAATTTTCATTTCTTTTTGTTCCTCGCATATTAAACCTCTCTCCATCCCTGTCTCTTCCATACTAATCTCATGCTGTCTACTACGGATTATTTTGAAAAATCTTCCTCATTAAAATTTCATCCCACAACGTTTGGTGATCGATCCATGAAACAGGTGGTGGCTCACAACAGAAAGTTCCAGAATCATAATGACAAATTTGATCTTGACAAAAGAATTTCGCGGAACTTATGACAATACGTTCATTTTCAGGACTCTTGCAGGCATCAGCTATTTTTCTCTCTTTTCTCCATTCAACTCAGTTACTTTCGTTTACAACAAATGGTAGGTTTCTTTTTCAATGAGATCAAATGGGCTGTAATGTTATGGACCAACCATGAGAAATGTGCAGAGGATCCCAAGATTCCACATCCGAATGTGCATGGACAAGACTCGACAGTCACTTCCAGCGTGGGAAAACAGGATAGTTATGACAGCAGTCACTTCCAAGGTCAGAGAACAGGATAGATAATTATGACAGCAGTCACTTCCAACATCAGAGAAAAGTATAGATATGACAGCAATCACTTCCAAGGTCAGTAAACGAGAACATATATGACATGAGTCATTTTCAAGGTCAGAAAACAGGACAGGATTTGACCCAGGAAAAGCAGCTCTGCAAACTGATAATGAAAACAACATATAAATAATGGACTATTATCAGAGCAGCATGGAACAGAAACAAATTCCCAGAGAGAGTTAAGACTCGGAACCCTGCGATCTCAAGATGACCATGTCTACGGGAATTGATGAAAGGTAGTTCGAGCTCAAATAGAAGAAAGAGAAAGAGAGATCGAGATAGAGAGAGGGAAAGAGAGATGGAGAGACAGATAGATGGAGAGACAGATAGATGGAGAGACAGGTAGATAGATAGATAGATAGATAGACAGACAGACAGACAGACAGACAGACAGATAGATAGATAGATAGATAGATAGAT
>JBCEWB010530475.1:3732-17636 GCA_039654565.1 Peronia peronii | reverse complement strand
ACAGGCTGATGTGTGTGTGGTTAGGTGCTAGGGTTCCCAAAGATAGGCTGATGTGTGTGTGGTTAGGTGCTAGGGTTCCCAAAGATAGGCTGATGTGTGTCATGTGGTTAGATGTTACAGTTCCCTGAGACAAGTGAATTTACAAGGCTGCATATTATGAGTCTACCAAAAATTACCAATAGAATCTTGCTCTGGCACTAGTGAAGGACAGACAGCATTTGCACTTTGCTATTTACGAACCTAAACATTCCTCAAAATTCATGTGACTTGGTACACGGTGCATTTATGATAGCATTAAATATCATGTTCTATATGTACAAATGAATGTTTTCTTATTCACTGTGATTCAGTGACTGAGATGGGACATTTCACTTAATTTGATTGCAAAGCAATCATATTTACCTGATCTAGACAATCAGATTGCATGTGCTCATGTTGACTATCCACTACAACATCTCACAGCAAGGAGTAAGACAATCTTCGGCCATAGCACTTGTCAGAAAAAGGAAATTCTTTGTGCGTCATTACATTACACTCTTACCACGATAGCTGTTTGGAAAAAAGTTGATTTTTTATTGCTAAGTTGAGTACACAAGTTCCATCTCCCATGAGTTACAAATTTTGAGGCTGGGTGAGGCAAAATGGGGAGACTGTCACTTAATCTCACTGCTAGTTGCCTCATTAGCTATATTTAGTTATGTAACATTGATATATTGAGTCAAAGTGGACAATAAATTTAGGTGCAACACGATGAAATCAGGCTCTCGTCAAATTTTAGCATATTGGAGTTATTTGTATCATCATGAAGAGTATTTATTTCCCTTTCTGTGTGTGAAAATATTTTTGTTCTACCTTGAGTAGAAGTTGAGATATTGGCAATTAAAGACGATGGGGGTGACCTGTTGCTGCAGTTGAATTTAGTGAGAAAATGGCCGAACAGTTTTGTTAATCCGTATTAATCCTTATTAGGCCATGGCACTAAATTGCAATTTTTGGTCTTTTGCTCATTCTATTTCAGCAAATTTAATTCTGTAATGCATTTCTAGATTGATATGGAAGAGTTCTGTAAAAATTCATTCACTGTTGAAACAACATATGATTTGTCTGGTCACCTCAGTCTCACGAGCACTTGATTTCATCACGTCGTGTCTCATATTGCTCTGTTTGAGAGTCAAAGTACTTACAGGTCTGCTGTGGAGACGATGAACAAATGATCCACACTGATCAGACTGAGAACAGGAGCGTCGAAATGAATGGTCAGCATGCAGTAAAATGTTGGCCTCCGCCATAAACGCACACTTTTGTCCTCAGAGCCTGAGATCCTGTAGGTAATACATAACAAATCATACTGTATCCACATGCATAACTAAGAACTATCCTCCACATGGGAGGGAAATAAATATGAATAACTATTTTGTCAGCTGTTGTGATGAGAGAAGTTGCCTCTTCAGTCCACTGAGATAGATCTAATATTCAGGAAGACGCATCGCAGGAAATCTCCATAAATAAAGAAAACATGAACGAGACAAAATATAATGTAATTCTGTTTCCCATTTTCTCCAAAGAATGAAAGATTTTGCAACTTTCCCTTTCCTTGAGAGCAGCATTTTTCTTTGATTTGAAAGACGATTTCTGAACTAAAGGTCACTGCCAATGTGATAAATCATATGTCAAGTTCTTGCTCTGTTTCATTCTCATATAACATTCTATGAGCAAAAAATACTGTTGGATAGTATAGTCATGTAATGTAGGCTCTAACAGACAAAAGGACATTTTTCTGAGGCACTAATACCAAAACTGTTACAAAATGAGGAAACATTTTTTCCCAGCACTTTCGAGGTTGTGAATTATGAGTCATGACCTTGACTGGACATGAAAATGCTGACAAACTCTGTGCACGTCCACCTGACGACGTGGTGTACATATACACTTGTGTTCCATTCACAAACATAACAGCACTTTAGAACCCATCATTGTAAGAGCAAGATTAATTCCTTCTCTCATGTATCATCTTGGGCAAAGATCACTTGATAGTGCCCAGATTTTATACTATGTGCAAATCACATGACTTGATATACTCACCAAAATTTTTCTTACAGACAATATTATCTACTCAATATTTAACTTACCTAACCAAGATGACAATGAGAAATATTATTCGCAATTAGATTCCTCAAATTCTCTACACATAGACCTTTATTTTGTCATTTAGACAAGTGATGGGAGGGAATGTACAGTTGCAGAGAATTTAAAAACAAACCACAAGTACCTTGAAATACCACAATGTAATACTTACAGCAAATCACTGTTAAACTGCAGACAGGTCACTGAGTCACTGTGACCTTGCAGGACGGCAATGTTAGTGAACTGTCGCATGTCCCACACCTGAGCCACAGAGAGAAGAAAAAAAGACCACATGAATGGCAGCCATGTCATAGTGTTAGCAGCAGATGTGAAACTGAGAACCAACTGTAGTGAACTGTTTACAAACTGAATTACTCAACATAGTATGTCTATGAAGTCTATAAACAAACAGTTCCATAATCTGTGTGTTTGTGTGTTTGTTATTATTTAAGACAAAGTAAAAACATAACAATATGTACAAGATTTTTCTAACGGAAATGCACGTAAATTTGCACTTTTGACTATTGAAGATTCTCATGTACTATAAGGCTTACGTAACAATATATATTTTAATGCTGGTATGACACAGTACAACAATATCTGTCTACTCTGTCTGGATACTGACCATGACTAAACAATCCCAGGATCCCGTGGCCAAAATGTCATTATCAAACTGGACACATCTAATGCCACCCTAGAAACAGAAGAGATGAAATCTGGGTTGCAACATTGTCCATATGTATGCACAAAATTTCAGCAGTTTCAAACTATGAAATGGAATGAAAATTTAGGACGTCATTAACTAAACAAACCATGAATAAAATGATTGTTTGCGGAATGGCTTGTGATATAAAGAGAAATATATTTCCATTTTCAGATTGGCCTCCAGCACTTTGAAAGTCAAAGGGAGTTAATCCATGATATATTTCTAATGATGCAAGGAGGAGAATCCCGAGGATTATACCTGTAACATTTTACCTCAAGAGAACTTTTTATGATTAATGATAAAACAGCTTTCATATTCAAAGTCAAATGATTATAGAGGACCTTCTTAGAACTGAAAACTATAAGTTTATTTGTCAAAGTTAGTCTGCCGACGAAAGCACAAAGCCATGAACTGGTTGAAAAATGTTCTGACAGGTAAAATTTTCATTTGTACTCTAATCATACCCTGAGTTTCAGCTGACATCCAACTGAATATTTCATCCACAACAACATAGGTCGTAAACAAACAATAATATAGCCTAACTACGGATTATCCTGCTGGTGCTCTACAGAAAGCTGCACATATCTCATTTCAAATGCAAACTGTAAATTGTTTGGGCAAATTTGAATTTTGATGATGAAAACATTTCCGTACATCACATGGACAAAATTATGTCTTTACGAGTACCGCAAAACATATAACATTGATCATTTCAGATCATGATATGTTCTGTTGCTTCAAGCTCTTGAACAACAAAAATCATACTCGCAACTGATCAGTATATGTGGACAGCTTTCAATTAACTTCACAACCTTAAAAAACGAGGCAAGCAAATTTTTGAAAGTTTCACACGAGAGTTACCTACCTTGTGCCCCATAAATTTGTGCAGGCTCCTCCCACTGCGAACGTCCCACAGCCTGACCAGGCGATCCAGGCCACAGGTAACAAGTCTTCTGGCATCAAAATGTAAGCAAGTTATGGCACTGCTGTGGCCCTGAGAAATGGAAGTGAACAAATTTTGCTTTCTTTCTCACAGTTTTGAAAACAAATTGTAATAAAAGCCATTATATAAAACCTAAAAAATGGGTTATTGGAAACTGATAAATATTTATGTTATCCAACATGGTACACTATGCATAATGGACGTAATTATATCAAACTCAAAATGCATTGAATGGATATATTTTAAAAGACAAACACTTTACTGGGTGATGATAATCAGATGATTGTACTATCCCATTCATACCAAAATCATAACTTTTGTTGTTACATTTTTTGTGTGACGATACTTTACTTCTTTAGAAGCTTCAAATGAATACTAACATGGAGACTAGAGACTCACTAAGGGATTTATATTCAACAGAGAGAAATTTTCTAGTTGTTGCAACTTACCTGCACTTTTCTCATTCTCTTGACGGCGACCACTTCCCCAGCAAACATCGTTGTTCTCATGTAGTCGTTGTAAGTATTTGCGGTCTCCCACTCCAGGTTGGTGTTGCTCACCATCTTACCCTGGACACAGACAATCATACAAATAGACCACTGTAAGTGGCAAATCTTGTCTATGCACTTGTCTACAAACTTGACATGCCAAGTAACAGGTAAGTGCCAGAAAATAATAACATCTCATTACATGCTTCCTGTCACGAGGATCACCAACAGATAAGCAATGGCTTCTGTTTTTTGAAAAAGACTACAATTATTACTGCATAACCTTTTCTTTTCATCTTCATTGTTGTCTATCTCATGACAGAACTCTATAATATATTGAACGCACAAACCAACATATCATATAAACATATCTATAGAATTCGGGATTTACTTATATATTTCAGCAAGACAGCCACAGAACGATTCACAGAAAATTTTCTTTGAGTGAATAATTTTCTAAGTGACTAATAAAACATGCCGACAAAATTTATAGATATAATGATCTTTCTCATCTCTGCTGATTTAAAAAATGTTACAGCCCAGAATCTAGAAGTGCCCATAAATTTTTCAGTTTTCTGTTATTTGTTGGTTCACAATTTGTTATGAAAGATAAATCCCCACCTCATTAGCAAACACTGACAATTTTTCACTTTAATGATGTAATTTATAAAACATATGTTCATTACATTACTCCATAACTGAAGATCAAATGAAAGATATATTTACAGTCTATCGTCATCATGATGAGAGCAAATGAGATGCGACATGATGAAATCAGGCTCTTGTCAAATTTTGAGCATATGGAGTCATTGGCATCACTGTAAAGATTATTCATTTCCCTTCAGTGTGTGAAAAAATGATTGCTCTACCTTAAGTAGAAGTCGAAAAACTGGCAATTCAAGACGATGGGGGTGACCTGTTGCTGCAGCTGAATTTAGTGAGAAAATGGTTGATCACTTTTGTAAATCCTTGTTAGGCCATGCCTCTATACAATTTTTGGGCTTCTATTCAATCTATTTCAGTAAACTGAACTCTGAAATACATTTTTAGATTGATATACAAGGGTTCTGTGAAGAAAAAAAATACTTTAAAAATTCATTCACTATTGAAAACACGTGATTTCTCCGGTCAGCTAAGTTTCATCGTGTCACGTCTCAAACATCATGAACCAAAATCTGCTCACTAAGAAATGAACAATCTGAAATGAAAAGAAAAATGGGTGTTTTATGAAGAACAAGACTGCTGGCACCTACCAATAAATCCTGACTTTGACCTAAATCTGTGCGAATATCCAGGGCAATTTCTTTGCTTTCCTCCTCTTTTTTCTTGGAACTCAAAGCTTTTGATGATCTGTGGAACACAGTGAGAAATAGGAAAACACAGTCTATAATTGTTACAACTGCGTTTCTTTTAATTTTAGGTTAAGATGAACATGAACAGACAGATACGTCTTTGAATCCACAGATGTAAATCTACATTAAGTATTCCACTTTTCTCTCTAAAATGACATTGTTATTAAATCAAGGCTTAGCTCAGCTAAGAACATTATAATTCCTTTACACTGTATCTACAATGTTCTACAAGAAGAAACCTGTCTGATTTTTATTACTATTATGAAATTTTGTCAGGCCAGCGGTTTGTTACTCTGTACTTACTGATTCCTGGTCCCTGCGCTGGTAGCTGGAGTGCTTTCCTCAGGCAAGGTGTCATAGGCATCTGGCCTATTTGGATCAAATCTCTTTGGCGTGCGACTCCACCGTGGTTGTGGGACTTCAGATGTAAAAGTAAAGAAATTAAAATGAGATGCGACACTGTGAAATCAGACGTGCATCAAACTGAGGTGGCCGGAGAAATTACGATTATTTCAGCAGCAAATGCTTTCTAAACAGGACTTGTTTTTTTGCACAGAAACTTTCTATATCTATTTAAAAATGTACTTCAGAAGTTAAATTTACTGACATTTGTTGAGTAAAAGTCCAAAAATTGTGACTGAGTAATGTGATCTAAACGAGGAGTAATAAAGACTACAAAACTGATTGGTCATTGTTTCACTAAATTCAGCTGCAGCAGCATGTCACTCCCATCATCTTTAGTTGCCAACACCTCAACTCCTACCCAAGGTGGTGCAAACATTTTTTCACCAACCGAAAGAGAAATGAATAAGCTCTAATGTGATATCAGTCACTCAGTATGCTCAAAACTTCACCATCACCTAATTCCATCCTGTCGCGTTTCAAATTTCTAAAATCAAGCATAAGTCAAGATGTGATTTTTACAAAATTTGCATAGATGCCTGAATATATGGGAATAACAAATCAAAGGAAGTAGTTTGACTACAGAATGACAACAATATGATCAACATTATAATTGACTCATGTGGATATTCGAATAAAATATCTACAAGCAAAGAGAGACTAAGAGACTGTCCATACCTGTGGGCCTATCTGGCGAATCAGCCCGCAGGATATGATATTCTCCCAGCATGGACGACAGATCTTCCTCAGAGAATGCACTATCCGTGTCGCTGTGCTCGCCACTGTGTACTGATCTAGAACCTTTGTGACTCCGAGTGGCCCCGCTCTCACCTGCACTTTTCCTTGGCTTACAACTCTGCTCCAGTTTTTCTCTCAGTCCTGTGTTGAGCTCTGTGTCGGGAAACCAGAACTAAATGTGGGCATGTAATTTAAGGGAATAAACCTCAATAAAGAGCAAGTTTGTTGAAAGAGTCAAGCTCATTAAAATATTAGTATGTCTGCTCCAAAATATGCAGAATAAACCAAAGATCTGCATTAGCCAAAAGTGTGACATGTTTTATGAGTCAAACAGACAAGTTTTCAGTTAGTTTTCCTTACAGTTAATTATACTGGAAAAAAAAAAAAAATTAGTGACAAACTTAGGCATTGAGCAGATGAGCCTTCTATGAAATTATCCAACAGACAAAAACACATACATGTAAATGTTTTTCTTTTTTTTTTTGTAGATTAGACAACAGGAACATACATACTGATTCTGACACTTCCTTTGCTACTTTTTGTTTTGACATTTGCCAGAGGTGGTGTTTCCATAGCAGCTTCTCCTGTCATTGGGCAAAAAAACATAAACTTTAAAGGTGCTCTATAAGTGAATAAATACCAAAGATATGAAAATTTGAGAGAGTAGCAACGCAGCCATTTTACATACATGTCTTGTGCCCAGGGCAAATGAGTCTGAAGTCCCGTCAGGATGTTTTCGACCATTTTTAACTATTTTCTGACTAAGATACCGAAATTTTTTTTTCAGGTTAAAAAAAGGTTAAATTTTCGTTTTGTGAAAACAAACAAAATTTTGGTACCTGAGTCGGACAATAGTTAAAAACGGGCAAAAACAGCCGTGGATCATAATCATCTGGCATCTGCCCTGAGGGCAAATGAGTCGGAAGTGCGCTGGGCGATCTCGAGTTATGGCCATTTTTAACTATTTCCGACTCAGATACCAAAATTTATACCAAAATTTTTATTTTTTCAGGTTAAAAAAAGTTTTTTGAAAGTTTTTTTCGGTTTTGTGAAAAATGAAAAGAAATAAATTTGGTATCTGAGTGGGAAAATAGTTAGAAACGGCAGTAATTTGAAATCACCCCGTGCGACTTCCAACTCATTTGCCTTGGGCCCAAGACATATTACGTTTCATAGATTCCCTTGTTTGATAACAATAACAGTCACTGGAGATAACCCATGTCATTACATTTATCTAACCACATTACATCTTGTTTTGGCACAGTTATTTCCCCTGGCTTAAGCGTTCTCAAAAATACTGGTATGAAATGACATGGGTGACTTTTGTGCAGGGGTATGTATTTCATGAGGGAGACAACATTTTCCTTTTACTATAATGACTAACATGATATCCACTTGTTGCTACAGAACATGGATCAAACTCCAAGTCTGTAACTCACCAGCTGTTGATTGGATAACACCTGTCCATAGTCGCTTTCCAACTTTCTTCACACCACCTGCTGGAATATATTGATACCAAAAAAAAAAAAAAAAGGACCTGTAATATTTCTGGAGTTCCATCAAATTATATACAATATGAAAGTAATGGATTCATGGAAATTGAAGGACAAAAGATAGATTTTCATTCATAGATCGTAAGCCATATTATGAAGCACAGTGGCAAAACATTCATGAATTCAGTTTTACATATCTGTTATGAACCGAATATCAGCAGTGTTCCCCTGATTCAAAGTAATATGAAAGATGATTTACATCTTCAGCATTAGGTGACGGACATCGGGAGTCATGACCCTGATGTGACTGGGGTTCTAGGAGATGTCAGGAAGTTAAAGGCCGAAACATCTAATGAAAGAACCCATTCTTCCTCTGAAGATCATCATCTGTCTCACCCCACACGAAGAGTTTTCCTACCACTGACTTACATTTTCAGCATTAACAAAAAGAGAGATAGAACATGATTTTCAGCATGACTTACCCGGTGGTTCAGCTATCTGTGTTGCCTCCCCCTCAGCTTGTGAAGTTTCTCTCATTGAGTTTATCAAGTGGTTCAGTTGTTTGTACGCCAAGATCCAGTCCACCTTCATGCTCTCTGTCTGCGTTTGCTTGATTAGATCTGTCATGTTGCACACGCCTTCTCGTTCACCTGCACATTCAGGATATGATCTTTTCATTTTAAAAATGACCTCTGGCAGGCAGTGGCAGCCACCTCTGTCATCCAAAACCAACAATCTTCACTAGAAGTCACACTTAACGTGAACTCTATAAATCATTTCAAACAGCATATACAACCTAATGTTGAACAATTGTCAGGTTCTGGCCCACGTTTGAAGTTGAGCCATTCATCAACATTCTGCAGAGGTAACAGAACAGACCTCAGTTCTATCCTGACATGGAAATATGACTTTGGTCCTTAAAATTATATAATTTTGTGAGAAAAATGAATATTCCCACAGTTTTCCAACAATTTGAAGGTGAGATTAATATGATTTTTTTTTTCAATAGCTTTTTGGTTATATGAAATCAATAAGCCAAAACTGCTAACATGTACAGTCTTCAGGTGCGACTGGCTATTATCTCTGTTGTTAGTATCAATCAGTCATCTAATCTCTCCACTACTTTGATAACCTCAGTAAGTATCATGTATGCTCACGTATGGCTAATGTGTTATTCATACATGGCTGGTTTCATGCTTCATTTTGTCATTGTATTTTTTACATTTGCTATAACTGAATCACATAGTCAGATATTGATGGTGACCTCTCTGGCCGCAATGCTGCAAAAAATGTTCAACTATGTGCATAAAAAAAAGAAATCAGCATTGCAGGGGATTAGGCACACTCAATATTGATTCACAGTCATTTCACTGCAGGCAAAAATAATCTGTTGAAATGATGTAACCAGTAACCAATAAGTCTTATAATCTAATCAAGGAGAAACAGTTTATCTAATTATTGCAGTCATCTCACCAACTTCCAAGCACTTGAGAATCCAAAGGTCGTCCATTGCACACAAAAATCTCCATCGCCGGCACACCTGTAAGTTTGATAAACAGATAACAGCCACTTCTTCAGTTTTAAATCTCACATGAAAATTGATAAGTGCCTTCAATGCTGTTTGATTCTGTCAGATGTGTGACTTTAATCACATTAAACAAATAATGATCTGAATCAAAAATCAGACAATGTTAAGCAGATTAAGGAATTATGTGCTCCATTAGCCACCAGGGGTCTGTGTATCTCAGGAGATTTTTATCCAAACAAAATTTCAAACATCAATTACTGGATCAATCACCTGTCTATCACAACTTCTCACCTGTGCACACTGTAAAATATCATGAGGTGTTAAGAATGAAAAAATGTACAGCAACAATTTGTCAGGGAGTTGATTGATATCTCGGACATCTCTCAGTCTGAAACAAAAAAGATTAAAAAATTTGAAACTTGTTTTTCTGACAATAGAACAAATGCAAACACTATCTGTCATCCTGCTAAGGTTAAGAAAATAATTAAGCAAAAGACATGCATGACTTGTTAGTCACATGATAAGCTAA
This sequence comes from Peronia peronii, assembly GCA_039654565.1. Classification (NCBI taxonomy): domain Eukaryota; kingdom Metazoa; phylum Mollusca; class Gastropoda; order Systellommatophora; family Onchidiidae; genus Peronia; species Peronia peronii. Next base: position 7,333 of record JBCEWB010530475.1, on the reverse strand, counting down.
ACTATGTTTCTGATTTGTAATACTTTATTATGTTTGTGGTTTGTAATACTTTATTATCTGCATGTGTATATCTCTGATCATGTCTATGTGATATGTATGCACGTCATTGCTCCTGTCTGTATTGATGAATATTCTGTGTGTGTGTGTGGTAAATGCTAAGTAAATGCCCTTCATTATTATTATTTTCGAATACTATGATAAATCCTTGTCCATGCAGACAGTTACTCCTGAATTAGTTCACAAAATCGAGCCACAATTTCAGGAATACAGCCTCTGTCTGGAATTTGTTTTTATTTTCCAAAATGTACAAATGAAGTAGTGGGTAACTTCCTATGAACTAGGGTACTATTTTGTGGCTCCAAAAGTTGACTTTATCTGAACAAGCAACTGACTTTAATCATAAATGACTTACGAGCATTTTATGGGTACATATATCATGCTGCTGAAATTTTTATCAAAAGCAGACGTAGACTCACACCAACGGACTTGTTCTGACCCAGCAAAAGGCTGGAAATCCCTGCATCTATTTTTAGCAGGGTACCCCAAACTATTCACAAGTTTGCCTCACTTTTTGATTTGACCCTGTTACGGTGGGTAGGAAATGTATGACTAAAACTCTTCGCTGTGAATCTATTGAACTGAGATGCTCTCCAAATGAAGAAGAAGTGAATAATGTTAATGACCGAATGACGTAGAAAATTGCCTGACTCACTTCTGGCGTCAGGTTTTTCCTGAAATCTTGTGTTCTGCTATTCTTGTGGGATTTCATGGTGGGGCGTAACATACATAAACGAGTGTTCTGTTTTTGGCAGGAGGTCCAAACACTCCACTGGGGATTCCCAGATCTGTGCTTAGTCGAATATGAACTATTTTCCTGCCTACGTTTTTCATGTCTAACCTTGTAAATGATCAAAAAGAACAATGACAGAGAACACAATTTGCTGCTACAGCTACCTTAGGTATACATTTCATGTTCTAGTACAGACAGATTAGCTAGTTTGCTCACCTCTGTTGTGTATGGGTAAGAAATGTATCCAACACCTCTGCTGGACAAATTTTCAATACTTCCTTCAGGAATGAAATTCTTTCATGTCCTTCCCATTCGCCCAACCACTAGAAAAAAGTGGGAAAAAAAAAAAAAAAAGACGAAGAAGAAAGGCAGAAAAAGCATTACACATTTCTCATTGCTGCATATCAAATACTTCTATCTTCTGTCAACAGACAGCTTCATGTACCACATCTACCACTGAAGTGAAATATAAACTTTGCCACTGAAATTCTCATCAGCTGAAAAACCTAACATGGACCTCAATTTACTGTCGGCGAATCAGCTGGCAAGTTGGACAAAAAAAATACAGAAAAGCCGGAATATTTAAGCCTTCAGAGAAATTTACACTCTCCTTCAACATATTTCCTTTAGAAGAAATGGTCCATGTATTGTGAGTGTTTGCTCAGTGAGGGGAAAACTGACTGAATTTGCAAAGTTGATTGTTTGTTATTTCAGGGAATATGAACAGGTTTACAGGTTCATTACGAAATGGATCTAAAACAAGGTAGAATTAACCTGAATGAAAACATTGTATAGTAATTAACATACATCCCATATGACTGTCAGCTGCTCCTTAAAGTTGGAGGCGAGCTCTTGTTTCTTGGCCTGATGGTAAACTTTTCCTGGCGGGGGTTCAGCTGGCCACCAGCGGGAATTTTTATGGTATTTTTGTAAAGAAATAGGCAGAGATCCCAGATGAAGAGGTTTTTGGACTGACCCGGTGCGCATGGGATGTTGCATTGGACCTGCCAGCAGTGAATACAAAGTTGCATGGGGATCAAATAATACATGGAGTTACATGTGCCAGCTGGGAATTTACTTGACTCCTATACAAAACCAATCTAAATCTGCAGAATTCATATCTTTAATTTTTTTGCCATTCAAAGACAGGGCAGATGATCATATGTATATCTACACTGTGTAATAACATTGAATCACTGAAAACTATTGTGATAGTTACTGGTTTTTGTATTTTCTTTTTCTTCCAAAAACATTACTTGAGTAATCAGCTGAATCTCTTCTATTAGAAAGCAAGCAAAACAGGAAAATGTTCTCCTACCAATGCTAGAATTAAAGAAATATTATTATTAATAAAATAACATAGATCTTGGTATCCACAGATATATTGCATGTTAAGGTGATCTCATTCACGTAGTAGGCAGAGAACTCAAAAGATATTTTAGGCTGAAAAGATTATGAAAAAATTATTATATGTATTAAAATTACATTTGGTTCAAGAACAAGTCTGGTAGGAATCAGTCCCATCACTTGCAGGCAAAAAAATACAAAATCTGAGTTGTAGCCTAACGTTTGTTGGATGCTGAGACATAACAAGGCACTCTTATGAGAGCTTAGAAACAAAGATAAATGTCAGACATTTGAAACTACCTAGAATTGCCAGCTTTTTTCTGTCAAAATAGTCCGTTGTGCTTGCCATAGATGCAGCAAATACACTGTGGCGATAGCGACTGGAACTGCTTCTCTCTCTACCAAATGTGAGGGGATCAAACCCAAACTCTAGCATGCCTCCCAGAAATCTGGCTGAGGACCTTCCAGAGCTCTGAGTCAAGGGCCTTGATGGATACCCACTGCCCACTGGCCTTGACTCCAAATAGGTTTCCGTGGTCACTGTGTCCTGTGCTGTGTCCTGCCTCGTCGAGATCGGCTCTCTTGACATGCTGACATTGCACTGCAGGGATTCACCTGGTTGCGACTGATCTTCACCTGGTTCTCGAATAGTGACTTTGGGATTGGATACAGTTGATTCCTCTCTGGCCACTGCAAACTGGTTTTTGTCATAGTAAGAGAGAGCAGCCACATCATTCAACGCTGATATCAGAATGGAGGAAGACAAGAGGGATACATATTGGTCCACACCCAAGTCTGAGGCCTCCTCCTGATCAGATATGGCCCTCCCATCCACTGATTTCTCTCCAGGCTTAGTCTTCTCTGCAATGTGATCTTGGATCTGAACTTTGGGTTTTGTTACCTGAGCTTCACCACTGGAGGCATTGTTATTTTCATCTTTTTCTGTCTGACTAGCAGTTTTTGTCTTGTCTTTGCTGGCAGACTTGTGACTACTTGAACCTGTGTCAACAGCTGTCACTTTCTTGACTTTGCCCGAATCATCAGTCACCATCATCGAAATTTTTCCTTTTCGACTTTTCTTTGATCCCTTTTTATTTGCTTCTTTTTCAGGTTTCTTCACTTTGAAAGGAGCAGATGGATATCGCTTGAGAGAGACAGTTTTATAGTCCCGGTGTCGCAGAGGTTCCAGTGTTGTACATAGAATCTCCAGCTGACTGACTGTGCATCTGATCAAACAAAATGAATAAGAGTGAAAGATTCAGTTCTGTGTAGAGATGAAGACTTGTAATCATTTATTGATGAACAAAGACAAATTCTCTACCTGCAAGCCTCCCATGCAGGACTGCCTGCACTTCCATAGCGCATCAGATAGCATTTCAAGAGATGGAACAATTTAGTGTATATTGTGATGATCTTTTCAAAATTTTACTTTGCAATATGTCATGCGCCCAGGGCAAATAAGTT
>JBCEWB010530364.1:0-18854 GCA_039654565.1 Peronia peronii | reverse complement strand
CAAAACAACAGCAATCATATAAACAAAACAACAGCAATCATATAAACAAAACAACAGCAATCATACAAACAAAACAACAGCAATCATATAAAGAAAACAACAGCAATCATATAAACAAAACAACAGCGATCATATAAACAAAACAACAGCAATCATATAAACAAAACAACAGCAATCATACAAACAAAACAACAGCAATCATATAAACAAAACAACAGCAATCATATAAAGAAAACAACAGCAATCATATAAACAAAACAACAGCAATCATATAAACAAAACAACAGCGATCATATAAACAAAACAACAGAGATATTATAAACAAAACAACAGCAATCATATAAACAAAACAACAGCAATCATATAAAGAAAACAACAGCAATCATATAAACAAAACAACAGCAGTCATATAAACAAAACAACAGCGATCATATAAACAAAACAACAGCAATCATATAAACAAAACAGCAGCAATCATATAAACAAAACAACAGCGATCTATGTTGTTCTATGAACCGTTCCAATACAGTGTATTCCACAATGTAAACAAAGGAGCAGGATGTCTCAACCGTCTGGCAACTGATGTTAAACATGTTAAACATATGTTAAACAAACACAGCGCTGATCACCACCACGTGATTACAAAGGAGTTGCAGAACGAAACCATTACGCAATCGTAGAGCCCAACAACAGCCGGACCACAGTCTTATAGCATTTTGAATATAATCGTGTAATGATGATAGTTGTCCAAATATCACAACGGTCTTCCTTGTAACTATGCATTCATTATCAGCTAATGGTCGACAAATAATGTATGTGGCAAGTGGTACTCTTGTTTCTCATCCCTTGTCACAAATGACATTTAAAAATTAACTCATATTATTATATGCACGGGTGATAATCATTCTTTTCAACATTCAGAATTCCTTGTACATCAGTAGGTATTTATTCCTGTAACACGTGGTCTGACGATAAACGATGAACAATTAAGGATAAACAATGAAACAATGAATGATGAGCAATAACCCTAGATCCACCTTCGCCGACATATTCTGTCAGGCTGGCAGTGACATCGAGATCAAGGTCAAATATGATTGCCAGTTGATGTACGTGACAGCAGCATAACTAGTGTCATGTACTGTACATAACACCACATCCAGCATAACTAGTGTCATAACTGTACATAACAACACATCAGATAGTTCAGGGGAGAGGGGAACGACGGTATGGGACATTCTGGCAAATCGTAGTCATTAAGTTCTTGTAATGAGCATGAAGTCATTACCTCCGACTGAAATGTCCAGTCTTTCCCACGAGTTGAGTAGAAATGAACTCCATCACCTTCCAAGTCCGTGTCCCCGGTCGAGAGCGGTGCAGAGAGGTCATCATACTGAGTCCTTTTCTTAGTGAACCAGACTGATTCCATTTGCAAAACAGAGGAGGTATAAGACAAGCATCGTAAAAAAAAAACAACAAAAAACAAAAAACAAAAAACGGCAACACTCTTCCTCTTGATATTTGAAGCATGAGTTCTGACTCCCCCCCCCCTTCCCCCCCCCCAAAAAAAAAATTATTTGACAATTTCTAAATCAATTTACTTTGTGCTTTTATCATTTCGAATCTAGCAATGATAAATGAGCTCATGTGTCTTTCTTCCCTCTATTGATCAAGGAACAGAGCGTCGCAAGTATTGAAGTCTTTTTATTTCTTCTTATGATCTACAAAACTCATCCATCACGTTGACGTTTGATTCAGATTACCAGTCTTACATCTCTAGGCCAATAGTTCCCCACACTTTACCCCTGATATTTACCTAGTAGACTTGTCATATCAGAGGCTAAAATAGTTATCAAAGAAGTTAACATTAGTTGAAAAAAAGATTAACACTATCATTGCAGAGGTTTCTGGAAAACAGATAATCTTCTGGCACTCCCATCACAGCTTATAGAAGTACTATAGATAATTGAATTCCTCACAGTTCACTAAGAAAGCCATAACGTTTGACAATTCTAAAATATAATATGAATGTGTTGCTGACTGTCTGTAAAGTTAATAACCCACTTATTTAACCCTAAAGGGGCTGGGGAGAGGGGTGTCGGATGGGTTCTGAAATGTTTTTTTCCCAAGTAATTCAATTTTTTTCCTCCTTAAGTTTTTCTAAACATAAAAATTGATGTAGAAAGTGGATATTTATATTTTCATTTTGAGCAGTAGTCGTCAAACGGACCGCCGGTGATCCGCCTTCCAGGCCTAGCTAGACTTGTTAGTCATCGATTTTCCACTTGTTGCAGGCTAAGCTGCATAAAACTCTTAATTATGTCCTTCTCCACATATATCGTGAACCCCAAAGGCAGGGATGGACATTTGCTGACGTTCTGAGACGAAATAAACTCAAATAACGAAGAGTGTCAGTGTAAGTTTTCACCAGATATACTAGAATGAACCTGTACCTCCTAGCAAATGCAAAATTCTCCTCTATTTTTCTATTTCTGCTTCTTCAAAACAAAATACTGGGCCATCTTTCATGATAACAGTCAGGGCACTCTTTGGTTTTTGATAGAGAAAGATATGGAGATGGCAAATAGGCCCTCTAAAACCCGGACGTGACACTACTGAAACCCTTTTGATGATAGCGGGTACAGAGAGCAAAAATCGAGGAAAGATATGAATAGAAAAAAAAACCCAGAAAAGAAAAGAAGATGCAAGGAGTCGTAGAGACAAATCTGATATCTGAGTTCTTTTGAGATTAAAACCGGATAAAAAACTCTCCATGAAAATTTTCTCATTGAAAACAACAACAACAACAACAACAACAAAACACGTTTAAGTATGTATTCACCAAACCTGATTTGTTTGTGTCTATTTTTTAACCTTTATTATTATTATTATTATTATTTTAATGAACTGATTTTAAGCACAATTTGGCATATATCATCTATTCAGCTAAACTAAAATGTACTCGTCTGCTTTATATTATTATTGTAAATTTTGACGAACATTAGGTTTCTGGTATGCAAAAATGGTGAAATGTGAAATTTCATAACGTGGCATTTTTAAAAAAAAGTTTTGACTATTTTTTTGTTCCAAAAGCGAGGTAATGAGTAACTTCAGTTTATGCTAAACAACAGGCTGACAAAGTTCCGTCAAGTTTCAGTGATATTTGGTGGACGAATTAGATTTCAAAGACAGTCATTTCAGAGTTGCCAAAATCCAAGATGATGACGTTGCCATGGCAACTGTTTCATCCAGACAGTTTTTCTCCCGGTTTTTAGCCAATCTGAATATGCCAAATTTGATGGGAAAGGTTGAATTGTTTATCTGTAAAAATGAAAAGAGAAATCACCTCTGGGATCCCTCTTCCCTGAATACGCAAACTTTTAACCTCGACCATGAGGGGGCCGGTCGCTTAGTCCTGCCTAGTGGCTGGAGTAATATTACGTGACCTGGGCCGCACTTAATGACAAGTTCGATTTCTGCTGAGTTGGAGTTTCATATTGATTCAAACTTAAACTTTTTAACCCTTTGCTGAACAAGACATTTTGTGAGCCCCCCTTTGAAGAATACGAGCTGGACCATGATCATGTGTCAATTCTCTTACTAGATCGGTTTGACGAGCCGTATTACTTCCCTTTTCCAGTAGAAGTCAAAGAAAAAAAAACACTTTACTTCTTGTCATTGTAAAGACTGATTAACAAAAATTTAATAAAATTATTATAACACGAAGAAAGTATTTTCCTTATACCATGAATTTTCAGGAATTTTTTATGGTGTGAGTTTCAAGCAAACCGGGCAAACATGATTTCTTTTCTTCTTTACACTGCTTGTTCAACACTTTTTATGTCTGGCAGAGGGAAGTAGTCGAAATGATTTCCCATTCTTACTGCTTCTATGACACTGACTTTTTTCGTTATGCAGTTTGTATTCTGCGTTGGTGTCTTAGTGACAAGGAATTAAGTTGAGTGTCCTCTTCTGTTCTCGAAGTGGCTTCTGTAATTGAATCTTCTGATGCTGGATACGCATGGTCTATTGCAGTATCTGCAGGTGAAAGGCAAAGGTTTTGTGTTTGATTTTTATTTATTTATTTTTTTTTTAATCTGTGTGACGTTGTCTCGTTTGCTCATTTGTATCCCTCAGCTTCGTCTTCACATTTGGACTTGCAGAAAAAAAAACTAGCATAAATACTGAACAAGTCTGAGGGCTTTGCAAGCCAAGTAGAGGTAAAGAATGGGTTAAAGTCTTCAAAATTCCACCGAGATTTTTTCTCAGACATGATGATCTCCATTAAAGCCGGAAACCTCAGGCCGGGTCCATCCCCAGGCGACAGTCTTTTCTGTCTAATCAAATTGTGCTGCACTATCCGTGTGATGAGATCTGTGTGGAACGACCCTGGGGATACTTAGATCGGCTCTTGTTGAACGTGCTGAGGTCACGACGACATAGACATAAACAATGAAGTTGGGAGGCTCTTCTATAGTTTATTGGCGGTGCTTCTGAGTTAAAAAAGAAAAAAAAAACTGTTTTTGGTAAACAACAGAGGGCAAATGAAACATCTAGTAAGGAGAGTCTAGACGCAAGGACGAGGAGATCATTATGATTTCAAAAGAGAAATAAAAAAAAGAAATAAAAAACAAGGCGCTTCTTCAATCTCGCTCTCACAATAATAAAAACATTTGCTTTAAACGTTTAAACTTGAATTTAATGGTAATTGACAGAAAGAGAAGCAAGATATGCTTGACAAGACAGGAAATGAAATGTTAGCAGATCTCCTCGATTTATGATATGTTCAACTGGATAAGGGATCCGGAGAAGTGGTCTGAAATTCTCAGGTATTCAGTTTAAATTTTTCTCCGGAGTTTTGCTGTCAAAGTCTATGACTAGCTTGAGTACAGATGGACATAAGTCTATTATGACACAGCTTCACTGAAGTTCTGAGCTCGAGCTTGACCAAGTTTGCAAAGATTAACGCTCATAAAAAATCATTTGTTGATTTGAGCATAACTTTAATTAAAAAAAAAAAATAAATATCAGTTCATGTGCAGAATCAAAATTAAGTGTTCTTGCTGGTAAAATGAGACGGTGTGAGAATGCTCTTTCACGTCAGTATATAACAAAAATGGAGTTGATAAATATCTTTACTCCTTCTTTCATTTTGTAAGCGATTTATTTTTGCGTACTGCTACTCCGCGTTTGCTAAAAAAAGATTATGCAGACAAAACGAACACATAAATACAAATTTGTTTACATCGGATACGGTAAGCCATGACTCATACATAAAGTGGACTTATCTATCACAAGATGGGACAGTCCATTAGACTGTCCAGTTATTGGTGACGCTTTACATTCTCAGGTCCTAGCCCACACTAAGCACTTAAACATCATTCTTTTAGCTCTGTCACACCGGAAATTTTATTTTGCCGGCAGAGATTCTATACGGACTTGACAGAATCATCCACTGAGGCGCAAAGTGCTGAATAAATTAGGAACACTACTGACAGATTGGACAGTCTTTTTGGTATTTTTATGCTGCCCTAAATGTCGGACTGTAAAGATCTACAGCCTTATATCTTCGCTCAGGCTTCAGTTATGGTTCAACTTTAACGTCCAGACTGACAGCAAAGCTCTATACCGTCGGGTGTTACCTTTTCTCTTTCTGATCGCTCTGAAAGGGAACTTAATTTGGTCTAGTCTTCTTTTACATCAGGTGATCTATAAATCTTTATCTCTTACGGCCTTTTTGTCTTTCAGGAAATCGACTACTTTACACCGAACCAGACACTTCAGTTTTTTTTTTTTACTTTGAGCAAGGTAGGCGCTGAATGAAAATATTGCATTGTTTTATGTTTAGCCGTAGACCCTTTACATCATAAAATACAATAATCATCGAGGCTTGTGTTCTGAAAGTTACACTGAGAATTCCCCAGACATTAGAGCTTATTAGCAGAGCAGACTCATCTACTCATGTTTGCTTCCCAAACTAAAAGGTTTGCATCTACTAGACACCAGCTGACATCGAAATCTAATGACGTTTTGTCAGTTCTGGCCGTTTCTTTGTCTTGCAGAGAAACCAAACCTACCATCACAACCGGAAGCGAAATGGGATTTCGGCTTAAGCTTTTTTTTGTTTGATTTTGTTTTTGTTTTTTAGGTATTCAAAATGGGATTTTTTTTCGTATATGACAAGTTTGCTCTTGGGAGTAAAATGAATTTACTCAGCCGAATGGACTTTCTTAATGGTTATACTGTGTGTTATTGAAAGGAGAAAGCAATATGCACCAAGATTTTCTTGAGCTATTCTTTGTCGATTGTCTCACTGTCTGCCAGGAACTGGTTGTATCACTGCTGAAGGGTTAGTTGATTTTACTGGAGTCTCTTTCCATCAACGCTTGTCTCGACCCACATAATTCAAATTCTGTTCTGGAAGATATTTGTCATGCCAGCGATGACGCCCAAGGATTTGAAACACACCCGGGAATGTTTGAACCCATAGAGGCTAAGAAATATCTAAATATTTAGCTTCGAATATCAAAACATGGACTTCAAGGCTGGCAGAAAGAGACATGTTAAGACATACCCATTTTAAGAACCTGTTATCTTGATTCTTCTTATGCTTTTCAACTAATGCCTGCATAAGCTATTCTTTGAATGGAATAGCATAATGATATTGTTTGGAAAATTGAATGTTTTAATGGTAGGTGTGGGGACAAAATATAAGCTGGCTTGTATGAAAGCAATGTTTATCCACTTATCTTACTGAAATTTTCGGATCTCATTTCAAGAAATATGTCTCAAATACAGAATTTAATCTCTCTCTCCATTATGTCTAGTAAACATAATTACACCAATGGCTATTTTTTAAATCATTATTAACCGAAGAGAAAAGAAAAACAAACAAACTAACAAACAAAAGCCAAAGTGAACCATAGAATAAAAGAAAACGAAAACAATCCCCCCCCCCCCCCCCCACCAAAAAAAAATCTAGCTTAAAAAACGAATGTCAATTACAAAGGCATTAGTAAAAGGAAAGAAAAACATGAAGGAGGAAGGTAATTTGACCATAGAAGTTCCAGCTTCAAGATATTTCATTTGATCTTCAGTCCAATCTACATTCTGCTTCCGTTATCAGCACAGTATGTCTAAACAAACAAGCAAACAAAGGTAGAAATCTTTCATTATCTCGCAAATATTCCTTCGCCCGTGTTTGTGGTCAAATGTCAAGAAATGTCCGAGTTAATGACTATAGGAAGTCAATCCAGCTCGTGTATACATTTAGGTCCATGTCTCGTATCCAGTCTATTGTTGCCTTTAGTTTACTTTCATTATCAGACTATGTGTTCCTTTATAAATGTCTGATTATTTATACAAAATCTATCACTAAATAAGTTTTTTTTTTTCTGTGACGAATCCTTCAGGGGTCGACCAACATCTGCCTTCCTCAGTCAAACATTCAATGAACGGTTGATGAACCTCAAAGAGGCTTTTCTCTGACATGGCCATACTAACAAACGGCGGTCTTGTTTGTATATCAGTGTCTGAAAAACATTCTATATTTCCGTCAGATATCTATATTTAAAAAAAAAAGGACATGAATATGGGTAAAGTATTATGTTTTCAATTCTATTTCATAGCATACAAAGCAGATGAAGTTTCCAATCACATGGTTGTTCATTTGTTTTTGTCATTGTGTGCAAGAGGGTTGTATTCAAACTGTGGAGGAAGATGTTTATTTTCGGGGCTGAAGAAAAACAAATGAAATATATTTGTATATTTTTCTAAATAAATGCTAAGAAGGAAATGATGAATGACCGGTGATCAAAGTCCATAGATCATTCTGGCAAAACAGGACTTTGCTCTGATACCGTTACAAAAACAGACGGCGTGATGTTAGTTTCTTAGAAATGCTGGACAGTTTCGTTAGATACATAAAACAAAGCATAAATATTCGCAAGGATCAATGCAGTATCATTTCTCACACCACATCTGCCGTTCCTTGTGCGATTTTAAACACTATTTTTTTTTAACATAATGAGGAAATTTAACTTTGATTATCATACCTTTGTGTATTGTTGGGACAGATTCGAATTTATAATCATTGATTTGGCTCGTATGAAGCTGCAAAAGCCAATAGTCTGATTCAGGGATCAGATTTGTCTGGAGATAAAACAGTATTATAGTGGATTCAGATTATTGGTAGTGACAATATCGTCAATAACAATAATACTACTCAGACAGATTATTTTGATTCAATCGCACCAACCACAGTACATACATAGAGTGAGTCAGCTCGGAAGCCCTGAGTGTCTACAAGTGTATTTGTGCGAGTAGATGTGTGAAGGCATTTCTATTGACGGCTGACTTTTAGCAACATCGTGCAATGCTATTCTTATTTTTTTAAAAAAGGAAGGTTGTAAAAATTGTGGATTCATAGAGAGGAAAAACCTACTGAAGTTTTTTATATTTCAAATATTTTTATATTTTCACCATATTTTTATATTTATATTTTTATATTTATGAAATATTTCCAAAGATCACATTTTTCTGGACATGTGAGCTTTCTCCCAAAGTCTCTCGCCGGAAAGTCTGTTTTGGGTTTCAAAATGTTAAATTTTACACTAGGTTCCTTCCATGAAATTTAGCCATCTCACTGTACAACTTCACCCTGATGTGTATCATACCAACGCCAATTCCTATGCAAATCTACATTCCTGTGTGAAAAAAGACGGACGGGAGGTAAAAAAAAAAAAAAATTATCAAGTACATCTCGTCTATTGTCCAATTGTTGAAAACAGTGACATCTTTGTAGGTTTTATAAATGTAATTTGGTGAACAACAGAACAAAATAAAGATTTTGGAAAGCGTTGCTTATTGATTTTGGACCAGAAATTGAAAAAAAAAAAATTGAAAATTTCAGAGACAGTTTCTTTGAAATGTAGCTTTGGAGAAGTATTAGGTTAATAGCTCTTGTGGTTTTTAACCTGGTTATCTCTCTTGAACAACATAAGATAAACTTTTTTTTTTAAAATTTGATTTTGTAAAAAATGAAAGCAAAAGTTTATAGAACAAAGTTTACTGTAGATGAGAACACACGAATACACATCTCTTTAAGTTGAAGCACCGGACGTCGGTGTCAACTTTGAAAAAAAAGCTTGAAACTTTATTTACTTCTGAATACAGATCATTTATCCGGTATTCAAACTCCAATATGACGTCTTCGTTTCTATTATTCATATCGTCAACACTATTTTTTTCGACCGTTTTCATTTATTTTGACAGGCTAATTTCAGACGTGAACTTAAAAATTATGCAGCTTTTCATTAATTTGAAATATTGTCTCCGTCCTCCAACGCTCTTTCTTTTGAACCCTTAAAACAAAAAAAGATAGTGATTGTGGTTTGGTGATCATACTATTAAATAAAATAGTCTGATAATTCTAGCTGGCCTTGACAGAACACGCTGTCTGAGATTCCTTGTGTTAATTACTAGCATGGGTTACTCCACATCGCGGGAAGTGGACCGGATGCCATTGCGGTGATAATCTTGGCTCAGTTGACAAGAAAGAGATCAGACGTCACTAGGTCTGTTGATTTCCCCCGAAAAATCGGCGTCTGCTAACTGTCCCTAATTACAACTCCCAACTTGTTCACAGCAGTTTTGTACCCCCAAGGAGTTGATGTCTTACAGTGTTTTTATTTCTGGCATTATAGCTCACGATCTTTGTTGTTTTGGCTTTGAATCTCCTGAGTTATTTTAGATAATAGCTCTACAGCTCTCATTGTTTTGTAGCTTCACGGTGATTATGACGTCACAGCAGTGCAGTTTTCTGATCGTTTAGTTCCAGCTAGTTAGCTCTGCTTCTTAACGATCTTTGGGCTTATAATTATGCAACAGTTTAGCCCCATAATCATGTAACTCACAACTGTATAGAATTGGAGACCAGAACATTCCCATTGTGTTATCATGTTACTCTTGCAGCTTAACCGTTTTGCTTGTTTAATAGTCGTAAATCACGACTGCTTTGTAACACTTCTGCATTCAATTTCTTACTATTTAACCTTTCACCATCAGAATCTTGCGATTTCAAGATTTTTGTAACTCAGGATCTTATTATCAAGCAATTCTATTGTTTCCCCACTTTGTACCTTACACGTCTGTAGCCAAACGTTTTTGTAACTTTGTGTTTCCTAATCGCGAAACATTGCACTATAACATGATTGCAATTACCTAACACTGTAGCCTTACAACTTTGTAAACTCATAACTTTAAAATCTTGAACTTTTAACTTTTAACTTTTGAAAACTGACGTACAGTCTCATTATATTGTTAATTTACAACATTGTGGCCTTATGATCTTATACCCCCACAGATTTGTGGCTTCAGGGCTCTCGACCTCACAGCCTATCATTTTGCAGTCGCTCTACCATTTGTAACCTTCAACTTTCAAAGCTCACAATATTATTACTTCACAGCTTCACAATCTCAAAATCCCGCAACCCTGTTAGCCTCACAGCCCTATAGTCACATAATCTTGTAACTGCGTAGCTTTGCACTTTAAACGTTTTCTTTCATTACCACCTCAGAAGTTTGTGAGACGTGTAGACTTGCAATTTCAAAATCTTGTGACCTCACAGTCTGAAGAACTCATTACTCATGACTTCACAATCTTGCAACCACACAATCTCATTTCCTATGTTCTGGTGAACTCCCAATCTCATAACGTCATGGTCTCGCCATCATAAAACCTCATGGCCTTGTAGATTCACATCCTTTTACTGTTATTTTGTTTCTACAACTACAGTTCACGACGCAATACGAGTAAATGAGCTGTCCGAGGGTGTGAAATCACAGAGCAAGTGACACATCGGATTATTGTATAATTATTAGAGCTGATGGAACGAGAACGATTCATGAGAAAGAAGACAGCAGATTTCTTGGAAGACATCAAGCTGAAACCACATAATTTCGTATTAAAGATGAACGTAAAAAGATAACCCAGGGTCATTTCTATTCCAGTGTGGTTTCTTGGAGAACGTTTTCTCATTTCTCACAATGAGTCTTCTATTGAGATTAGGGAGGAGATTCGTTCAGGCGTATGGCTTAGATAAAAATTATGAATTATCTTAAATTGTGAACGAATTTATTTCTTTATTTTACTTATTTTATTTTATTTTATTTCATTCTGCTCTCATTGCGATTCTATTGGCCGAATTGAATTGGCTGTTTTGAGAAGCGGCAACGAGATCAATGCACAGTGGTTTTTAAAATGTTTTATGACGTTCGTTCCTTAATCCATAAGCGAAAAAATGGCTTTTGATTAATTTTTGTTTCATGCCACGTAAAATGCTTTCCATATCTCTTTATAAAATTTTGTTTTTCTGTTCAGTTACTTGGATACAAATACCATCATATTGTCGATAGTGTTGGTTTCGTACACATCAATTCTTACTCTCATCTTTAACAATGTTATGTCCATTCCCATTTTACGTATTTTTACCAGAAACACAAGGAATAAATGAATAAATAAATGAATGTATAATAAATGATAGAAGTTGAATAAACAAAGAGATGAACAAATAAATAATAAATACATAAGTAAATAAAAGTATATTATAAATGACTAAATAAATGAGTGAATAAATGATATACATAAATAAATAAATAAAGATAAAATAAATTTGAAAAAAAAAACAAAGGCTGTGTCTGAGAGACATAGAAAGAAAAGAAAGAACGAGAGAAACAAAAAGAGAAAGAGGGGGAAAAAAGAAAGGGACAAAGAAGAAAGATAGACAAAAAGAGAGAAGGAAAGACAAAATGAAAGAAAGAAATTCTAAAAGATGAAGGCAAAAGCTGATTTTACGATCTGTGATGTGATTGGGTCTTAGAAAAATCGGTGTTGAATTACTTTTATTGTCGGGGCCCAGAAACAGCTTTGATGGAGAGCTGGCATGACTGAGAGAAAAATATGAGTTAAAATGGCCCCACGTCTGGGAGTTCTTGGCTTATTACAAATACCAGAGGTCTGGTCACATGGACACTAATGCCGTGTGACAGATAATCATAGAAACACTTGCGAGGTGTCCAAATGTTGCATGGCCAGTACTGTTCTCAATCCTAGCATGCATGCGAACTATTTATGCAAACTGTTCTTCAGCCTAAATAGAGTCAAATTTCTACACTGAGAATAATATGAACCTCATGGAATAGCTGACATGATCCAGGGCCGAGATTCTGGAGAACTTTTGACAAACCAAAAATAGAGTTAAATTTCTGTGTTGAAGAGAAAATGGATCTTGTGGAATAGCTGACATCATTTGGGTCAGAGATTTTGGAGAACTTTTGACCTTTACCAAAACAGAGTTAAATGTCTGGGCTGAATAGGAAATGGAATTGGAATAGGTGACATCTCAGGCTCAAGTCGGAGGTTTTGAAGAACTCTTTTTTAGTCTCCCCTTTCTCTATAACGATGTCCTGAATCTTAGTTATTAACGTTCCAGGTTGCGGAAGGTTGACAAGGGATGGTTTGTCAATGGACCAGTATAGCAAATTAATTTTAGAATCAGTCTATTTCTGCTCCATTTATTTTGTAGTAAATTAATCCAAACATAATCAGCTTTAAAAGATTTCAAAGTAACAGAATGCCCATCAAAATGTAGCCGAAAGGCCTATCTTACAAACACTCAATAAACAATAGAAGCGACTACGCTTTGGAACTATTTATACTCCTGACTGAATGGTAGAAGAAATAAAGATACTGGTTGATGATAGTGTTGCCATCAGGATAGGAAATTACAGGATTTGTAAGTTAACAGTCAGCAAGTCGTTTGAAGCCAGTATCTATGCAGTAATACAGGAGCATCCATGCTACCCTAGTTTTTACTGATCTTTAGCAAAATGAGACATTTATATGCTGGCCATAATGGTCTCATCCGAACTCCCTCTTGTTCAAGACATCGAAATTTACTACTCCCAACAAACTGAGAACAACCAGCATAATCTCCCGTCTCAATGCCAATCTTCCAGTTTGTTTATGTTGTTGTAGACAGTGAAAGAAAGAAACTTACGTCCGTCTTGCAATGAATCATACAGTACAGCCTCAGAAAAGGACATCATAACTTATTATGCTGTGGAGAGATAGATATCTTTGATTATTTTATCTCGGCTGACCTATCCTTTGTCAAGAGTTGAATGGGCGGACGAATAGCCGCACGAAAACTATCATTCTAGTCACAAATAGGGAGCCAGGAATCTTATTTATCTTATCTGAGGAAACTGAAATAAAAAACAGAAAACGTTTCGAGATTGTTGCAAGGACGTAATTTGAACTGCTGCAGTAATAGGTAGACAACTAGTCAAGAGATGTTACAATGTTTCCAGAAAGAATTGTAGTTAGGGGAAGAAGAAGGTAATAACTCGTTTTTTTCTGTGTCACCAGGGTGGGCTGTCTTTAGATGTTCAGAAATCAAATGTTTATTCAGGCATTATAAAAGGTTATACGACATTCTTCAGAATCTGGAACGAGTCTTTAGAGTTGTCAGGTTGTTGACAACCTCCACAAAATCTTTGAGATGAAGATTCAGGAAACCCACGGTTTTCATAAGGCCCGCTTTTGTGGCCCATAAATCAGGAACTTTTGTGTGGCTTGTACAATGAGCCATTTTTAATGTGAGACAATCAACGTTCCTCTGCCACACACATAAGATGTAAAACAAGCATTAAAAAAACGGAATAATCACTTTTGTGCCTTTTATTTGCACAGCAAAACAAAAGTCTGTGAAAGAATTGTCATGATAAGGCGAAAATGTTTTCATTCTATCATGAAATCTTCGGAATTTTTGGTTCAGAAAGTTTTAAATGAAAAGAGTAAAAGTGATTTTCTATTCTTTACAATGCTTGTTTTATACTTCTTGTACCTGGCAAAGGGAAGTAATTTAACACTGAAAAACCAATATGGCTTATTCTCTGCTTGTGAAATCAGGTACCGTAAGACTAAGATTATAAAACACTGAAGCACAAGAAATTATGTCATTCTGTCCGGTCTTTGTTGTCTGACAATGGTTTCACCTATGTAATGTATACAGGTATGTGTGCACATCCAAGAGCGGCCAATCATTCCCAAAGAGTCTTAGGCAAATGGCTCTAGAGAAAGCAACAACAATGACGACGTTGACAAGCAACATTTTGAATTAAATTGTCTTTTTTCCCACGCCGGTGAGACTATTACCAATCACAAAGATCTGTGCTATGAACGCAGGAACCATAACAGGATGCAATCGAGTCCTTATGGAAAATATTCTTAATGGACATATTCACAATGTCTGAAGCGGGCTCCACTGTAAAGGGTTCTTCGATTTCATTGAACGCTCTCCTGTTCTAGCAGTAACCCACGAAAATCAGCAATTCCTAAAAGTTCAGATTACCATTGTCAGGTGAAATATACGGAACTAGATACATAAGTGTTGACCATATAATATCTAAAAATCATAGACCCACGGAAATAGATGCAGTTGTCTGTGTAAGCTTCGTGAGACGTGCGAAATCAATATTTATTGATTTTCCATCAGCTGACGCAGACAGTGCATTGGATAAGACATCAAAATTCCAGGAAAAGGTGGTGGGCGGTCTGGAGATGTCTGGCTTGTCTCCAAGCTTACACAGTCCTAGTATCCGGTATAAAGGTAATCCTTTTGTTACATAGTGTCTGGATCTTCCATAGTCTTACTGTCTCTTTTTTAATCGCACAATTTAAAAGGGAGAGCTTGAGAGCCTAATGAGAGGGCGGGTTGTGTGTGTGTGTGTGTGTTTTTTTTTTTGGGGGGGGGCGGGGAGTAAATTGGTCTGATCCATTAGAAAACGATGGTGCTTGCTAAAACCATGTTAGTAAGAACTGACGTAAAAATTGTTGAGTCACCGTACGAATCCCCGCCATCGTAGACTGGCAACCCACGCAAAGTTTTAAAGCCATAGATTCTATTATGTTCGTTCCTATTTCAGTGAAATTTTGCAGAGAGGATATATTTATCTAAAAATCTGTACATGATTTTTTATTTAAAAAATGCAGCACAGTTTTTGTGACTCAGACTCTTCATTTCACCACTAAAATTGAAAATTTGGGATTAATTTTGCGAAAATAAAACTTGAAATAAATAAAATGTACTCTTGATCTGAAGATAGAAGTCCCTTATCAACGCAGTTTCATTCAACAGTTTACCAGTCGCACCGATATGAAATGGGACCTCTAAGCCGAGATCAGCCTGTCTGTCTGCAATACAATGCTGCTCAAATGTATACGTGCTTTGAATTGGCAAACCAAGCTCCCTAAATAGCTAAGAGTTTTTTTTTCTTCTGAAATGCAAAGCAATTCGAGTGACTGCTCTTGCCCAAATGGCGTCTGGGTAGTCTTCCAGGTCATTTTGAAGTTTGCATCAACTGGTGTGCAAGCAATGAGTACCAGATCGGAGATATGCACTATATTTGCACAGGTCGACAACGTTTTGAGTGAATTATATTCATTGCGTTGAAAGATGACCGAGTCGCAACCTCTCAGCGAATGATGTCGTATTTTGGTTAACACTTTTAACTTGCTCACGTTGCTTCAAATATACTGTTTTGTAGGCAGGTTTTATAGGCCAAAAAGAAAAAGATTTATTTTAATAGTTGGAAATGAGAAGCCAAAACAAGATTGGAAAAAAAAGGGTTCGTTTCATATATGACAAATCTATGACGGGTAAAAACATGCGGACGATATCTGGTTCAATTTCATTTGATCCTCTTTACTTTGGTCTTTTAATTCGTTATCTTATTTCTTTCATTAAAAACACTGATTAGGCAGAAACCATGGTCCATTCGAAAATAGATCAGCTTGCGTCAAACCTTCTGATTAACAGGTTTAGAAATCCCTAAATGCTGCGATTTTTTTAAAAGGGGTGTTGTCCAACCACTCTAATCTTCTAAAAGCCGCGAATTGATTATAATTTTTTATGTTTTGTCCATCTTTGCATTGAATATACGTTTAAATTTTAAAGCTGATGCGATCGTTCAGTACGGACTATTTCAAATTTCCAGGGGTAGGGCTAGGTTCAGCATTTGAATAATGATTCTTAATATGCTTGTGTATATGTCTTAGTTCTGTTTTGATGTCTTCATGTTACATCATTTAATGTGCTTTTATATTGGTTTCTGTTAGAAAAAGGGAATTTGGGAAACAAAACCACTAACTCCAAACCGCCCTTTTATGAATATCTCTATGTAGGATTTACTTCTGTATAAGAAGAATTGTATATGTGCTTTCCAATTT
Source organism: Peronia peronii (assembly GCA_039654565.1). Lineage (NCBI taxonomy): Eukaryota > Metazoa > Mollusca > Gastropoda > Systellommatophora > Onchidiidae > Peronia > Peronia peronii. The sequence goes on along the minus strand of JBCEWB010530364.1, from coordinate 2,566 downwards.
GCTGAGAGATAACACATTGTGGTTTTATCTCTTTTCACCAAAGGAAAGGGACCCCCCCCCCCCCAACCGAAAAAAAAAAGAAACTGATGCACACTATAGTTAACAAAAAGTAGAAAAAGTTCCTTCATAACTATGGAAGAAATCGCAGCAGTTGTAAATTCAGATGTAAGACTGGAAATGTTCCAAGAAAATCATGATTATACTGTTGTAAATATGCCCTAATAATGACCAAAATCATTTCTTACACATGACAAGATAAAAGAGAAAGTCTAATACGGCTTCCGTTTTCATCGAACACGAAATTGGTATGCTTGGTTAGGCAGTTACTTGAATATGACATTGTAGAGAGCAGCATCGGTTTCTCCACAGATCGTAGTCGATGGTTCTCTCTTTGGCGGATTCTAATTATTTGTTTGTTTGTCTATTTGATTTTCTATTATTTTGTTTTGTTTTGGTGTGTTTGTGTGCGTGTATGTGTGTGTTAAATGATCAATACAGATGACAAAAGGAAGTTAAAAATTGAAAGAATAAAGTAAAAGGACAGCATACCCTACTTTCTGTGGCCTACTTACGTTATGACAAGATATCCCGGATATCAATCAATTCAAAAATAGTATTTGTCAAATTCCCATAGCCCTTTGATAGTTCAGATTGGATGTAACTTATTCCCATAGGTGACAGACGGAAATGGGAGCGGGCTCTTTATATAATTATTATCATGGCTTCAGAGCCAACCTACGTAGGCTATAGTGGGTTTGCAATACATAATAATGTTGACAATTCAAAATTACAGTGGATACCTTTACTTTATAAGTCTGGAGGTTTTTCAGTCTGACTAGTGGGCACAAACCTGCCACTGCGGTTGTCGGAAATTGTAAGATGGGATTTCTTTTAGTGAAATAAAAATAAGATACACGTAGAAAAACAAGGTACATCGCCCATTGGGACCACGGCTCTTTTGGTAAAGATGATTTCTTTACGAATGGGAGCCACCATTAATGAGGGAAGACGATGCTATCCGAGTCAGCTAGACTGACAATTAGACATACAAGATAATAAGATATACACATATTTAGGCAGCTAATTAAACAGATTGCAAATGTACATACAGACAGATACATAGGTAGATAGATGATAGGTAAAGAAATAGGAAAACTCAGGTAAGTAGGTGAATAGGTAGATAAGTATATAGAATGACAGGATGTAGGTGTATTAGTAGGAGGTAGGCAAATAGTTGGATGCTATTATAGGTAACAAGGTGGGTTGATAAGTACAAAGGGCTTAGTAAATAGGTAAGGGGATTGGTAGGTACGTAGGTAGTTGAGTAGGTGGATAGGTAGATAGAGATGACGGGAAATGTCTGAAATTAAGAAGAACTTACTTGATGAACATGACGACTCCCACTTTGGCCATATCTTCCTGCACTATTCTCCAGGTCTCTGTCACCAGTTCCTTCTGTCGGTCCGTGAAAGTGGGCAGCTCTACCTGTGGTTCCTCTATAGATGGACATTGCGGCTGGTCATTTCCACCGTTCATGGCAGGACTACTACCATTGGTCTGCGGCAGATACTTCTTACGGTTGCTACTTTTCTCAGAATTGTTGAAATTCCTCAGCCTATCCCTCTTAGACGTTTGGGCACCCATGTTTCAAATCTATATCAGCTCTTAAAAATCCAAGAAAACTTAAAAAGATAGATTCATAAGTCAATAAATATCTACAAATTTCACAAGACTCCTTACGTCTTTCGCAAGGGAGGTTTTATAGATGAGCAAAATTCGATCGCACTGACTTAATTAAGCTGCAGTCTTCATACCAACGGTGCGGATTATAAAAGGAAGTACCGAGATGTTTGCTGCGTGAGGTAAATTACCTAATGCTTTCCTGTCCAGGTGTCCAGGTGCACGTTAGGTCAGTTTGTAAAAGTCAGATTAACACCAGCGATAAAACCATGTGTATGAAGGTTTAATTGCAGTGGTGAAACTGGCGATGACGATGATAAGTTTGCCAGAAAGAGCTAGTGCAGTGACGATATTTGATGTCGTAGCACTGATGCTGGTGATTGCGAAGGTGGTTTAGAAGCTGTTGATGCTGGTACTGGCTGCAGTGGTAGTCGTAGCGTTGGTGATGATAGTTACAGTAGTGGTGGTGATGGATCAACAATATATCAAGGGTTTAATTTTGACTATGTTAGCTGTCCACAACTACTCACGGGAACGTTCAGCAAGTCTTCACTTGTTGAATGACAGCGATGACATACTGTGGGGAAAAAATACACAATACAAAAGAATGAAATACGTAGCCTTTAATTGCCATTTTTGTTATGGATCCGAACATTCAGGACCTCTCTAAGTGAGATGGCATAAGTAACAACATTAGAGAGCATTACTACCGGCGACTGTATACAATTTGGACTTATCTGCATAATGGTCTGAACTGAGACAGGGAGAGACAGAGAGAGAGAGAGAGTGAAAAAGAGGGGGTGCAGGAAGGGCTATCTATCTATCTATCTATCTATCTATCTATCTATCTATCTATCTATCTATCTATCTATCTATCTATCTATCT
>JBCEWB010530254.1:0-18855 GCA_039654565.1 Peronia peronii | reverse complement strand
TGGATGGATGGATGGATGGATGGATGGATGGATGGATGGATGGATGGATGGATGGATGGATGGATGGATGGATTGGTAGGATAGATCGATGGATGGAGAGATAATGGGTTGAAAACGAAAATGAGTGATAGGATATGTAGATCGACAGATGGTTGAATGGGTTGATTGGTTGTTTGCTTGTGTTGATTGGTTGGTTGGTTGGTTGGTTGGTTGGCTGGCTGGTTGGTTGGTTGGTTGGTTGGGTAGATGGATGGATGGATGAAGGATCAAATATCAAATATCACTGGATCTTGATGAAATCGATGAACTTGTTGTTGGCATAATATAAAAAAATGTTACGTATTTTCAACTCTTTGTAAGCAGAAGTAAATTTTTTTGAAAGTGCCATGTAGTGAAATTTCAAATTTCGACTTGTTTTTCGTACCAAAAACTATTTTTCTCCAAACCGTACCAACATAATAGGACCGCGCGTATATAATTTTTGATTTTGTTTTGTTGTGATAATGATACATGTTTAATGTGATTAAAACCAATATAAAAAAGAAAATAGCAAAATAGTCACAAAACTTCGGGGTTTAAAAAAAAAAGGGGGGGGGGGGGGTTGGATTTTTGTTTGTTTGTGTATGTGTGTTTTGTTTTTGTTTTTGTTTTTGTTTGCTTTTGTTTTCTTATGTTTTGTTTTCAGGGAAAAATTTATATGCTTAATTTGTTTTATTCTGCTATTAGCCCTCAAGCAGCTGTTTTTAAAAATCATATCCTCCATGACGTCTGTGTCTATCGTTACGTTTTCCTGGGTTTCTGTTTATATCTTTTCTCAAATTCTGCCCCCACCCCCCACCCAAACACTATAAGGGCTCCCATAAAGTCTCCTCCGGGTTTTTGCAGGCCTAAATGTGACCTCCATCTGTATATCTTTCTGTGTCAAAACCAAGAGTGTTTTGGTCTTCAGTATGGAATACAGTCTACAACTGTCTTCTGAAGAAACAGAAATAAACGAAAATGTTCCATTTATAGGACGTGGAAGTTCGTTTAATAGCGCCTGATGAATGATTACACTGATAATCTGAGTGATTTTTAGTTGCTTTCTTTGTCGCTCAGAGTGGTCACCCTATGTCTTCATCTGACATTGGGGCTCGTGATATTGCTAGAAGAGGTCATAATAAAATGTTTTAGGTATCCTTTGTCTATGATCAAACAGTGATGATCTACCACTGCATGAAGCAATCATATAGACTTAAGCTGGTCGACAGTGGGCCGGACATCCGTTGAATGATCATGCTTCAAAGATATTAGAATGAATATATCCACTTTTGAATCATAATTTCATATTCAGAAATGGCAGACTTTTAACGCAAAACAAAAATGCAAAATCGCATTATTTTTTTAGGAACCAACCATCACTGGACAATCCCTACCAACCGATCCTCTAAATTTAAATTGCGGCACCCTTTGAATCTCTTAGTGCTAGATTGGGCTATATTATAGTCAAGAAGGCTGTTCTGGCTATGGTCAGTGGAGTAGGCTGGGCTTTGTGATTCCCTAAAGCCTTTGTGTTAAATCATCCGTGTTTTGTTTTCTTCCTTCTCACTTTTGTTTACCTCATTCTTACGACTGATTCACTAAGTAGCATCAGGCCTATTGTGTGATAAATTTCAGTAGCCCTTCGTCTGGTGCCGATTTTAAATCAACTGCTACCACATACTATTTATCTATTTTTATGTTCCTCCGTAATTTAATAAGTAACACTACTACTATTATTTGGAGTGCATCCAGGTTCAATAGGCTTTAAAAACATTAGTCTCTCAGTCACAGACAAAAGTTTTAGTCCGCAATATCCTACCAGCAGCGTATTTCTAGGTTTTGTATTTGTGTGTCTTTGTTTGTTTTTTTTTCTGCTATACGCGGGTCGCTGTTCAATGGGAGATCGCTGTGCCCAGCCCTATCACTTCCTTTGCCAGACACATGAGTTGTTCAACAAGCAGCGAAAGAACAAATCATTTTACTTCTCATCATTCGAAAGATTCATCACAAAAAAATGAGAACATTATGACTATCAGAAAAAAAAAACTTTCACTATACCATGCATTTTAAAAAATGTTTCATGACATTTCGAACAGGAAGCACAAAAATGTGTTTTGTTGTTGTTTATTTTCTTCTTTACAATGCTTGGTCAACATTTCTTGTGCTTGGCAAAGGGAAGTAATATGTCTGGCCAAAACGATCTCCATCTATCCTCTATCGATGCATCCATCCATCAATCCATTCATGCATTCGTCTATCTATCCGACCTCCATTTATTTATCCGCCTATCCACCTATCCGTCTACTCATTTATCTATCCACTCATCCATTCATTCATCCATCTATTGATCTAAGCATCTATCCTCTCAACCAACCAACCAACTAACCAACCAGCCAACCTTGCAACGGTCTGTCGATCCACTAATATTTTCATCCATTCTCATTGATTTACATATATCAGTTCATTAATCCATCCGTCCATCTTCTACCCATCCATCCATCCGTCCATCCATCCATCCATCCATCCATCCATCCATCCATCCATCCATCTGCCCATCTATTCACCCAATTTAATATCTCTCTGTCTATCCATCTATAAATTCAAATTTCATAAATACATCCATCCTTCGTGGCACATGAGGAGTTAGCCAAATCCAGGCACAGGTGACTGTGTAACCCGGCCACCAATTTCTGACTGCTTCTGGCCTCTGCCAGTGGCAGTATCCACGGGACCCAGGGCACAGCAGCCCATCTTTGCAATATTTTTGGGCACATGTTCTTTCAAATTCGGATTGCGGAAGTACATACTCTCCCACTGCTGACAGAAAGTCATCATTATCGTTGGTTCCTAACGGATAACCTGGTTCTTACTGATAGTTGAGGCTAAGCAATGTCGTTGTTGATGGTGGTAGATTTTTGTTGTTGTTGTTGTTGTTACTGTTGTTGTTGTTGTTGCTGCTGTTGTTGTCGTTTTTTAAACGTCATGGAAAGCGAGTACAGTAAAGAATAATTATACAAAATTTCGAAGAAAGTCAGAGAATGCAATGGAACGTATATTCACTGTGTTTATTACATGTATTTCAAGGGCCTGATAGTCTTTCGGTGAATTAGGAAATACAAAAATGTCTAAAAATGGAAAACCTTCAAAATTAAACAAAATCATCAACGGAATGGCCTCAAATGGAGGTAACATTTTGTAAAGTTATATCATGCCAAAAGCCGGGCGCTGACACCAGAGATTGTTGATAAAAAATCCTGATATTTGATTTTAAAAAAAAAAGAAAATATTCCTAATTTTTCTAAAAAGAGAAAGAACTTACACATACTCCTTAAATCCTTCATACTTTACAGTTGCATGTGATATGTAAAAAGTATGTAAAGGCCTTGGAATTTCTTATCAGCAGATGATCTCTGACCAGCTTGGAGGAAGGACTGCTTCATATACTGAGACAGAAAGACAAAGTAGAAAGTCCACAGAAAAAAAAAAGTGTACAAAGACCTACACGGTGGTTCATCAAGAAAGGCTGAAGGATGCCAACGTCGTGCCAAAATAATTTTATGATCTGGTGCATATTTTAGCTAATGCATCCTTCTTAGTTTTAGAAGAGAAACAGCATTGTAAGAATGATTATTTGCCGTTTATAACCTAATTATACCAGTGCTACCCGGAAAATGATAACAACGTTAACATAAAGTAAACATCTCTATTTGGATCTAGCTGAAACTCATACAAAAGTCACTGTCACTCTTTGGCTACTGTTCAGTATAGTCTTCTTGGAGATCCACAACACTTTTGCCAGGACTGAGCCAGAGAATAGATATCCTCCCTGAAGAAATTTGCGTCAAGCGATGAGAACGAATCTCGCATTTCTTCAGTGAGGTTGCCGTCACTGTCAAACTTTTTGCCTCCAAAATGGCTTTTCAGAGGCCCAAACAGGTAAAAATCTGATGAAGCCATGTTGGGACAATGGGGTGTATGTGGTAAAATCTCCCATCCACAGCTATGGAGCCAGTCTCTTGTCAAATTGGCATTGAGGGGTGTTGCATTGTCATGCTGAAGAATGACGCCCTTGCTCAGAAGTCCTTCTCTCTTACGGCGCACAGCTTCTCTCAATCGGCGAGGTATTTCATAATAACGAGCAGCATTAATGCATTGTCCATGAGTCAAAATGCCTAATAGAAGGACACCTTTAGTATCCCAGAACACGGCAGCCACAGTTTTTATTACTGAGTACTGTACCTTGAACTTGTTTTTGTGGATGAAGATAATGGATGTTTCCAGGTTAGTGGAACTGCGTTTTGTTTCTGGCGTTGCGTGATGCACCCAAGTCTCATCACCTGTTCGATTTCCTTGGAAGTCCTCGATAGATCCCATTTCAGCTAAAGGATCTCACAACCACTTCGTCTATACAGATCCAAAGGTTCTGTGAAACATTGAGTCGCTGCAGCTAATGGTCACCTGTCAACTCGTTTTTTAACCCACCTCGCCGAACCTTCCAATAACCCAGGTCCACAGAGATAATGCCATGAACTAAGTTCTATGAAATTTCAAGAACTGATGCAGTGTCTCAGACTTTCGATCAGATATCATCTCGAATAAGCTCATCACCGCGAGCAAGATTTAGTGCTTGTCTTGAAGATTGCGGACCCCAGAGAGAGATTTGTTTTCCAGGCCGGTACGGCCTGCCTTGACCAAAGTACACCAAAGATGCACCTAACGTTTGCTCGGTGTGCTTACCATATATGGCAACAATTTCATTGTAAAATTCGGTAGGATTTTGTTTTCCTTTTTGCCTGCAAGAATCGCACAATCCCTTCACCTCTACTCTTGACCATTCTGCAAAATTCATGATATCTGGCCACAAAAAATTGTTTAAGATTTCTTGTTGCACATCGATTACAGATTCTAAAAATATTGATTAGTCTGAAAGTTATGATACTTTCAGGACAACCCTCGTACCTTAAACCATATTGAAACCAATGAGTGATTGCAATCAGAGTCTAATATTTTAATTTGCACCACTGTAGGAAAAGCCACACAACTCTCTATATCGTGTATTATAGTGATAATAGATAAACAGATTGACAGCTGCGTTGATGATTTCGAAATGCTTTCTCAGACAGTTGACAGATATGTACAGATAAGTATAGCGTTTTCCGATGGCAAACTCGTCTTCGATTACATTCACGAAACTAATAAGAATCTTGGGGGTATTGCACAGAATAAAGACCGCGGAGATCAGCACCACTTGTTGTACTACCTTCAGATCTTTACCACTTAGTTTCTCCGAACTAGTGTCTCTTTTTTCCTTCTCTTTTTTCTTCTCTCTGTCATTCTCAGTGTCCGTCAATTTCTCCTTCTCTTTCTTGGATCGAACATAATCCTGTCTTCTGCTTGTTACAGTGGACTTTGTCTTACTTGATGACGTCTCCCGGAATTTGGACGCTACTTGCAAACTTCTGGCCATGATGATCACACAGAAAATGACGATGAACTGTGTGCAAACAGGCAGTACCGTGTCTTCGATAAACAACACAACGTCTTTGATACTTTCGCGTTTTGGTGACATCCAAACAGACGGCCGTGTTCTGTTGGTCACTTTCTCCAGCTGTGGCACCATACCCATATTGACCAGAATGGGCAAGTACATGACCAGGGCGAATAGAGTAAAAGTTGTAATGATAACGGTGGTCCTCTTACGGTTGAAAGAGTTTCTGAAGTGCAAGGGTTTGGCCACGCACATGCAGCGAGCTATGGCGATATAGGTGGTGGTGAGCACATTAGCCAGGTTAAGGGGGATCAGGATATTGACAAGGTACAAGGTTATACCATAGGGCTCGATAGGGAAACGCTTGTCGGATTTTAGTTCCATAGCATAAAATGCCATGGAGACTCCGAGGGATAGAGAAATCAAGAGATACGACAGATCTATTATGGAAAGAGCTAAGAAAGACAAGGTGACTCCATCAGTGATACCCATGGCCAGGAAAGTTTTAATGTTGATGACATTGGTGATCAAACCGAACACAGAAAGGACTATCCATACACCAGAGCATGAATCCATGATGATAATGAACTGATCATAATTGACCAAATCTGGGAATCCCCCTACCTCTGGGAAGTCATCACTGCCATTTACATTGATCATCACCGTCATCGTCATCACTGACCACATAGATGTTGGTGTATCTGCCATCGTCTTCTCTGATACTGATTAGATAGCACACCCTGATTTTAGAGCCCGATTTTTGTGTTCCAAAGTTTGGCTTGACTAATTAGCTGAAAATACAAATGAACAGGAAAGAATAGAAAGGCCTTCACTTTATACTTGACTCTTACATTCAGACGCAGAATTTTTGTTGTTTTAGATCTACATGGAATAGTCTATTGACCATCGGCATCATGGAATAAAACTCATAACAGATGAAAATAAAATATGCCAAGAGGAAAACAAGAACAAAACCAAAGAAACAACAAAACAAAGAAAAAAAATAAAGGCATAAACTGGGTAAGGAACTTTCAACAGGGATAGGAAATTTTGTATCAAGGAGACAATAACTGAAATATCTCAAAAGGACCATAACAGAATGAATTATCTCAGAGGACGTCGCTTATATTGTTTACGTCGCGCACACCACGAAATAGACGCATCACAAAGTTACACCAATCTGTTCTCGTTTGCTTTTTCAGTACCAGTGAAGATAGTCACCAAAACTGTTTTTGTTTAAATTTTACTAAAAAAAAATAGCATCTTAGATAGTTTCTTGCCTAGAACTAATGGTGGCATCGGGGAGGATAGCACTGATGAGAAAAATTTGCCATCGTTAGATAGAAGAAAGAATAAACTGTGTGCATTATCATTCAGAAATTCGGTTTCACATATAAAGAATTTCAATTTAGATATGGTTTTTGTTTTCTTTTGTTTTCAAGGGCCAGAAAATGATCATTTTAAACACTTGTCGTCATAAAATTATGTTTGTCCGTTTGAAATATTAAAAAAAAACAATAATGATACATATTTTTCCTCAAATCTGATTGTCTTCCATGGAGAACAAAAATCTATTCTTAATGTAAACCGAAAATACATCCACGTTTTAGGTGTCATAGAAAATGACAGATTGGCATAGCAGGCAAGAAATTGATTCATTCAAATGGATCATGAAAGATCTATGTTAGCACGACTTGAGACAGGGTTCGACTTAGCAGTGCAATTATTAGCTGTCAGTCATTGTCCTCTGTGTAAACTTTAAAAATATATCAAAACATAAGAAGTGTCAAGGAATAACTTGACTTGAAAATCAATATGCAAACACCTGTCACTATTTAAACATTCTATACTTCAAGACATTTCGATGCCATTTTCTTTCTAGAGTAGAAGTTCAGTTTGCTTTTGACTTAGCGATGTAGAACTAAGCCTACATGGAAGAGCATGAGACCAATGAGCCCAGGATTATCCATGATTTAGTGAAGTGAAGAGATTTAGTATCCTAGTGAAGAGACACTTTTTCATGAGATGTAAATCAGATTTGGACTCTTTCATCCATATAGTACAAGAAAAATTAAAGGATTTGTTTAAAAATCTAGTTTTTGAATACGAATCTAGCAAAAGTTCTGAAGTTAAGCATTTTCTCACAAAAAGGTTACTAAATATTTACATCCCAAAAATATTTTCTAATCAGCTGGCTCTCTTTCTCACTGTCTCTCTCTCTCTAGCGGTGTGTGTATGTGTGTATGTGTATATGTCTTTCTGTCTCTATGTCTCTCTCTCTCTCTCTCGCTCTCTCTTCTTTGTCTCTTTCTATGTCTTTCTTTGCCTCTATCTCTTCAGTTTGGGGGCTGCGAGATAGGAAAAAAAAAAAAAAAAGCAATTACCATAACTATTGCCTTTATTATTAGCATTTACATCATCACTATCATTATTATTATATCATTATTGCCATTATTATCACTATCGTGTTCCTACTTCTCTTAAGTATTGTTATCAACATATTAACAATATGCGAAAACAAGTAAACAAGCCCTGAAACAAACGACATGGGCTCATTTCATCATTTAGTACTTATTATATTATATCATTATTTGCAACACAACTTGACAGGAAACTTCAAATTCAAATCCCTGTTGAACACACCTATTATCTCCTTTATCCAGTGACTGACGTCCTATTTGACATGAAATTAAATCATCAAAATATTGAAATGTGACAGTATAAAGGCACAGCCCAAAGGTCTGTAAAAGTGGTCAGAAAAGAGAAGCGGGGAAGGAGAGATATTTACATTATATTTTGTTTTTCTGGTCAATAAGATGTGGTTTTTATTTTATTTTATTATTTTCTTCTCTTTTTTCCCCTCAGAAATCGTGATGTACAACAATCTTGAAAACCTAACGGTTGAGGGTCTACTTAAGATGTTTGGCATCTGGCAGGAGAAAATCAGCCGGCTAAAACAACGCTTTTTGTTTTCCTATTAAACCAATGTTAAAGTGGTCTTGTCCACTAGGAAAATGTAACGCAAATAATGTCAGGAGGGGCTACGTCCATGTTGAAGTTTCTATATTGATATTTATTTCATGTTCAAGAAGCGACAGCGCAGACCTAGATGGCAATACAGAACAAATACATTGTCACAGTATTGTATGCTATGTCGAATATTAATTGAAACGAACCATCCAACGAGTTACACTGTAGATAGATCGGCGCTTTGACATTATAAAGGCTAAAAACAAATTATCGTGAATTTTAAGTGTCATAACATTGAGATTTTTGTTTAAAACAATTCTTCTAGAGGATTAGCTGCAGTGCTTGAACAAACACACACACAGACAAGGAAACGTCACTTCTACATTTATTTCTCGACTGTTCTCTTTCTTCTCTGGCATCAATAATCATTCAGCAAAGAGAGATCATCGTGACCAGCCCTATTACTTTCATTTTTGCCAGACACAAGAGGCAATGGAAAAAAGAAAAAAAAATAATTTTACTCCATGCCATTTGAAACATCTGACACCAAGAAAATTGATTAAATTATACCCAGAAGGACAACAATTTTTCTTTATACCATAAAATGTTTTGGAATTTTTCATCACTTGTGTTTCAAGCAAAGAGAGAAGATGTGATTATTTTTCTTCTTTAATATGCTTGGTCAACATCTTTTGTGTCTGGTAATGGGAAGTCATAGGTTTGGTCATAACGATCTGACACTGAAGCAGAATTTTTCTTCTTCCTAATCTGACATGGATTGAAATAGCTATATAAACCTTTCAACATTTCGAGTAAACAAGTGTTTAAAGCAAAAACAGCCAATCACATTGATGAAAAAAAAATAGCATTTTTTGTTTTCTTTTCTTCTTCTAGAGTAGTTTCACACAATGTGAAGCATAGACAGGGTCATTGCTATGAAATTGTATTTAATCTATTTCAAGATATAGTTTAAGGACTTGAATACATAAATAGTGCTGAACATTCGCTTCAGATTTTAAAATTGAAGTCCAGCCACATGAAAGATTCTTTAAGTTTTCTTTGTCTTTACTTGTAGTCGATATTCATTTGATTGTCTTTTTCAGTGACTCAATGGTCCACTGCTTCTCTTGGGTAGGGAAGTCCTGTGTCTAGCATTAAAGGATAGGGGCGAATGTATTTTGGAGGTCCTGCGTATACATTAGAGGATACCTGACAGTTTGAAATCGAATGAAGAGTAGGCAGAGACATATATAAACAGAGAGACAGACAGATGATCAAAAAGACAGACAAACAGACAGACAAACAAGAAGATAGACAGAGAGACTGACAGGCCTGAAGAATAACAGATGCCTCTCTTCATGTTGTTCATTGTCGTCATCAAGGCATTCAATCTTGTCAGCAGAAAAGGGCTTTGCAACACTCTTCCGAAGATTAGATGCCCATCAAAACTGTAGAGCATGACTGAATCCTTCCATGCAATCATGAAGGAGGTAGTGCAGTCTAACGGGAGATCTTACAAGTATTTCGGCATCAACACCGGCATCAAACCGGCTACTCATTTGCGCCAACTATCTTCGGTCCAGTTTCTGAAGCACATCTTTTGGCACTGCAACCGGGAGAATATACCTGCGTACCAGATCAGACGGCAGACTGTTCAGTTTCTCTCATCTCAGAGCTAAGACCAAAGTACGGCGAATTCCTCAAAAAGGGACATTTTTTTTGTTCACGACGCAGCAATTGAAACAAACACCCAGCGAGAACTTCAGAATCTAATGAATCGCTTTTCCCAGGAATGTAATGATTTCAGGTTGATCATCAGCCTGAGAAAACCAAATACAGTGGGACAGGGCACAAAAACAAAGTCAGCCATTACTATCGACCACTATCACCTCGGGGGCTCGATTGGACTCTGAAAAAAAAAGCGCATATTATTGGAAGAAAAACATCATCAGACACGGAGTCGGTAGCATAGTTAGGACTAGGTTTCGTCTGTGAGTGACAGACTTCTAAATCTGAAACCTATTGAATCGAGATGCTCTCCAAATAATAATGGTAGTATTGATGCTAGAAAAGAAAACATGGATAATTTAAAACAGAATAGATAAAGAAGAAATAGAAGAAAGTCAAACTATTTGAGTTGTAAATCATTGATTAGAGAACAAAATAAGGTGCTACTGTCAAAACGTATATAAGCAAGAAACCAAAATAGACATAAATACAATTCAACATTAACAAACAAGATCCGATTTTCTTTTGGTGTTAAACGTGATGAATGCTTGCGAGTACACTTATACAATCGGAAACACTATCAATGTACAAGGAGATGGCAAAGGAAATTGGGTCGTCAGAACAGCGCATACTGTTGGTCGAGGTTTTAGTTAGTTGATTTCATTTCATTTTCAGTCTATAATAGAGTCTCTAGGCCGAAGTTTCGTTGTAACAGATCATCAAGAAGAATGTGAATTTGTTTTAGTTCTATAACCACACTGTTTTACTATCTCTCCTTGTCACGATTTTCTTTATTATATTTTTTTTTCTTTCGTCACGAGAAAAACATTTTCTTTTATGGTTGTTGATTCGTCCAGTATCCTTGAGAGATATGCTTGAAGACATCAAAGAAGGATGAGAATAAAAATGCTCATGCTGATTTGTCTTTCACTCTGGCCTAAGAGTAACTTGGAGGTGGTAAGATGCGATTTTTTTTGTTTATTTGTTTTTTGTTGTTTTTTTTTTCTCCTTTTATAAAAGCACGTTTGACAGTTTCTAAGCATGATCTACCGAATTCGTGTGAAACATTCCTAGGACGGCATCTTCTCGAGGTCTTTGTATGTTCAGTCCTTGGTAAAAATCTGTAACTAAAAAGTAAGTCCTGTCCATTATGTAAGTCTGTGTGAATTTAGATTGCAAAGAATCAGTCGGGAGGAAAAAGATCCGACAACTTGCAACATTAAAGCTGAGTGGATAAAGGTTGAAAATTGACTACATTTTTTGTCCTTCCAGCTCTAGTCCTTTTATCTGTCCGCACACTTCTCCAATGATCCCTTACTTCTGAATAAGCCTACAATAAAATATAATTAATATTTCCTACTCAATTTGGACATACGTTACAGGTCGTGTAGTCTCCTAAGTCTGAGATAAATGTGTTAAGGGAGGGAGGAGGCACGTCCTGAAAGTGATTTGATTATTATTACAGAACCAACCCTTGCCATCGAATTCGACATGTTCATTAGAGTAAAAGAATGAAAAAAAATCAACTTTCTTGAATGGTTCCCATGACAACGGCGCCGTCTGAAATCTTAAGCTTTCAGAAATGGCTATCTTTGAAATATCTCTGGATCTTGATGAAATCGATGAACTTGTTGGCATAATATCAAAAGAGTTACGTATTTCCAACTCTTTGTATGCAGAAGTTAATTTTCTAAAATTTTTTTTTGAAAGTGCCATGTAATGAAATTCAGATTTCGCCTTGTTTTTCGTACCAAAAACTTTTTTTTCTCCAAACTGTACCAACATAGTCCGACTGCGCATATATAATTTTTGATTTTGTTTTTTTGTAATAATGATACATGTTTAATTTGATTAAAACCAATATAAAAAAGAAGATAGCAAAATAGTCACAAAACCTCGGGGTTTGAAAAAAGACGCGTTGGATTTTGTGTGTGTGTGTGTGTGTTGTTTTGTTTTTGTTTTTCTTTTTGTTTGCTTTTGTTTTCTTATGTTTTCTTTTTTATTGAAAAAATGTCTATGGTTAGTTAGTTTGTTTGTTTGTTTTTTTATTCTGCTAATAGCCCTCTAGCAGCTTTTTTAAAAAATCATAAACAAGTCTTTCTCCATGACGTCTGTGTCTATTGTTACGTTTTACTGGCTTTCTGTTCATATCTTTTCTCAAATTCTTCCTCCCCCCCCCTCCCCCCCCCCAACACTATAAGGGCTCCCATAAAGTCTCCTCCGGGTTCTTGCAGGCCTAAATGCGGCCTCCATATCTTTCTGTGTCACAAAACCAAGAGTGTCTTGGCCTTCAGTATGGAATATAGTCTACAAAATTGTCTTCTGAAGAAACAGAAATAGACGAAAATGTTCCAATTATAGGACGTGAAAGTTCGTTTAAGAGCGTCTGGTGAAAGATTACACTGATAATCTGCGTGATTTTTAGTTGCTTTCTTTTTCGCTCAGAGTGGTCACCCTATGTCCACCCCTGACATTGGGGCTCATGATATTGCTAGAATTGGTGGTAATCAAATGTTTTAGGTATCCTTTGTCTATGATCAAATAATGATGATCTACTACTACATGTAGCAATCATAAGGACCCAAACTGGTCGACAATAGGCCATGACATCTGTTGAATAATCATGGGTCAAACATGATAGAATGAATATATCCAGTTTTGAATAATAATTTCACATTCAGAAATGGCAGACTTTTAACGCAAAAACAAAAATGCAAAATCGCATTTTTTTAGGAAACAACCATCGCTGGACAACCGCCCCCTCCCCCTCCCCTCCCCCCCCCCTCCCCAAATTTAAATTGTGGCAACCTTTAAATCTCTTAGGGCTAGGTTGGGCTCTTGAAGTGACTGTATCTGTATACTTTGTCGGAATGTAAATATCAACTGACACCAGCCCTTGTGCGCTCAAATTCCTTTCTATGCTGAACATTTCAACTTTACAATGGTACCAAAATCATCTTTGTGTCTCTTCATAAACCCGAATAATTTTCAACTGAAGATGCCCATCAATGACTTTTTCACTCTATCCATTTAATGCATTCTTTCCCTTGAAGAGGCTGTCTTTACATTGTTTTTCTGAATATAGATTAGTGGGGTTAACCCTTGATGGCTCAAATTGTATTTGAGAGAGGACATTTTCAGCGCTAGAGTAGCACCAAATTCTTCTTTGTATCTCTTCACAAACCCGAGGTCCTTGCAATTCACGATAACAGTGACTATCAACTCGTATTTGACACGATGTATTTAAAGCACTTTTACCCTTGAAGTGACTGTCTTTACACTTCTTTTCAGAATATAAATATCTAATGCCTTTAGATTCTGGTGGCCCAAATTATATTCGACAGAGGACTTTTTAACCTTTAAAATGGAATCACATTCATCTTGGTATCTCTTCGTGTACAAGTACACGGGTTATTGGCAACAGAAGATGTCAATCAATCACTTTTTCACTATATCCATTTGATGCATTACTTCCCTTGAAGTGGCTGTCTTTATATTGTTTTTCCGAATATAAATGTCCAATAGCATTTGCACCGATTTTTTCCAATCGCATTCATAGACGACATTTTCACTATTGAAGATACCAGTGACTAGATATTTTACTCTATATATTTAAAGCATTCTTTCCCTTGCAGTGCCTGTCTTTACATTTTGTTTCGGAAGATAAATATCTAGTTGCAGTCTGTCTTTATCATAGCATCATCAGCACAATAATGCAGGTGTCATATTTTGCTGTTAGTTCCACTATGCATTACCACAGTTTTTGTTTTTCATTAATATTCCATCAACATTTTTCTACTCTTAGTTCGTTGGTTGTCCATCGGATCCTATGATGACGTTTGCATTCTGCAACTCATCGATGTATGCGGAGGTGGCTCTGCAGTCCTAGACTGGAGGCGCAGTCTTAAACAGTGGGGGCACTGGAAGTCCGTTGCTGTGGTCACTGCTGATGCAGCTCTCTGTCGTTTTTCTCTGGCAGCAGTGACTTCTGGCGTCGCGCTTCTTCATAGTTGGCAGCAGCTTTGTGGATTGAGGCTCTCCATTCTGGTCTGTCCATAGCACCCTCCTCCAGTTCCCTCGGCTTGACGTGACACCACTAGATGTTTGCTTTCACAGTGTCTTTGTATTGCAGCTTTGGGCGGCCTTGGTTTTTCTTGCTGAGCTGGAGCTCACCATACATCAGGCGTCTTGGCATCCTAAACTCCTCCATTCGCATGACATGCCCCACCCATCGAAGTTGGGCCTTGATGAGCATGGACTCGATGCTGGTGAAGTTGGCACTGTCCAGGACCTTCAGGTTGGTGATGTGGTACTGCCAGCTAATTCCGAGTATGGAACGGAGAGCTCGCATGTGGAAGTACTCTAGCTTTTCACGTGTCTGCGATACAGTGTCCATGTTTCACAATCGTAGAGGAGGGAGGGAAGTACCACAGCAGTACCACCTTCCTTTCTTTCAGCTTTCTTTATATCCTTGATTCGAAAGAGGCTCCTGGGACCTTGCCTAAAGAAGTTAAGTAGTCGTTTGAGCCCAGAATCAGTCCAGCTATATAATGAGACTTGTAGATCTTAGAGACGAAAAACAGAATGAAAGTGGGTGTGGATTTTTTCAGCGCCTCCGGATCATCTCCGCCTTTTATCCACACTAGAAGAGGACCCATGTCTTTCGTGGGAGATTATTTAAATATAGGTCAAACCGATATTGTCTTTGAGGATCGCTGTGGCTATGTGGCTTGACGTCTGCTTATTGGTGAAAACAACTCACGTCGGTGAGATTGTAGCCGGGATTGACTCTGAGATAACCTCCACCAGGAGGTTGAAAGATGTATATAGCACGTAACGGGATCGACTCGCCGGTAATCCCATTCGGGGATAAGATTACACAAAAATCGAAAACCTGCATTTTTTCCATGACTCCACGGCTCCCTGGCTTCCTCTGAGTAAGTAGGCTCGACGTCTAGCTTTCGCGGATAAGGGCGAATATATTACAGAGGTCCCGTGTCTACGTTATGCACATTAAGGAACCATTGGCAATTCAAAATCGATGAACAGTAAGCTACGTGCCGTTCTCCGGACAAAATTTCCAAATTCGAAATTTCTACCCACAAAAATTCTGAGCAAAAACAGGCAGCCATTTAAAGCCGAGATAATCCCATTTTCTTAGGATTGAAAGGCTTAAGAAAAACAACAACACTGCATTGCAACCCAATGTGTATGACATAGTGTGCGCACTTCGATGACGGTATTTTGGTTGATTGAAGTCGGATCAAACATCCTCGAGAGTTTATCAATCAATAAAATTATCGCAGTTTTAGAATAACGTCAAAGATACTAAGCTTTTTTCTAGTTTATGTACATAGAAACACAGATCCATCAACAATGTTGTGTGCCAAATTTCATATGGACCCATTCAGCAATTTTCGAGTCCATAAGCCTGTTGTAGGTTTTGTTGCAGTTTCATAGTATAGATAAGTGAATACAAGCCAGGGGCCAAGAAATGGAGTGACTTTTATAGTAGTAGTTTTACATATAATATCTATATAAGTTTATTAACAACTCACTGTTTCCCATTGTAAGCCTTCCACACAGCAGTTTTTGTTGGCAACTATCTCACCCCTTTACAACATTTCCCATAGCTTTGTCTTTGTGCCAGAATTGTGTGTCGTTCCGATCGAAAACACTTTGTAAACACAAATCGGCGTCATGTCACCCAAAGGTTTTCTATCCCTTAAAAATGTGGTGAGGTTAATACAGCCGAAAGTGGATCAAATATTTCATTGATTCAGTAAGATCACAAACCCTCAGACGGAATATCATACACGTAGAATCAGCATTCAATAAAGAGAATCGCTTTCCACATAAGAAATACCCATGCAGTAGTTGAATGTGCAATGAAAAGTGGAATCTCATGTTGTGACTCATATTTCTCTTGTCGAGAGTTGTTGTCCGGATCGTAGTGTCGTTCAATAGGAGGCATTTTTTGCAGGACAAAATATCTCTTCTGTGTAAATTTGCCACGATCACTTGGCAGTCGCTGGGTGTGTCATCGAACTGGCCAACTTTCAAGTGTGCCCTGTGACATCAAATATAATATAGTTGGTCGTGGCTTTAGTCAGTGACATTGCACATCCTTCTGTAGCGTATACCCTGTGATGGAAAACCATCGCAACTGGTTGAAATCATTGCAGCGATGATGACAGAGATCCGTAGACAGGAAATATGTGTCCTTACAATTGATCCGAGCATTTTCATTCTCCCCGAACATCCGGTCCGAATCGCCATGATGCTGAACGAACCAAGTTAGGCCGGATGGCTTAAAAATAGTTCATCCTACAATTGCAGCACTATCAGCAAACAGCACACAAGCCACTCTCGGCTGTATAACAACAACAACAACAACAACAACAACAACAACAGCAACAGCAACAAAAAGGTATGGATTTAACATTTCACTGATGTAGACAATAGGACTGCAAAGAATAATAGGGGTGACTGTGCAACATTGTGAATAGACGAGAACATGACTACAGAATAATCGTGTGGTGAAATAATCTTCTTCACCGGTAGACATTCTGAATGATTCCCAGCATGGTAAAATGTCATCTCTACCCAATTAAAAAAAAATATAAAATACAATAAAAAAGTAAGAAAATGTAGACATGTACTCGGCTCTAGAAAAAAAATATAGAAATATAGATCACTTTCCAGGCACTTAGAGACGAGATAATCTTATTTTCTTAGAATTGAAAGGCTTCATAGAGGGTGGCCGATAAGTCTCTACCCATCCATATACCTATTTAATTCGGCTAATGAGGAGTTGAAGGCAGCTCTTGCCACGGCATACTGGAACAATAATCAATGCTATGTGGAGGAAAAATACCTCACAGAATGTGGCAACGCATATTATTATGCAGCGAGGATGAAGGACAGCATGCAGACATGCTAGATACATATAAGATACATGGATAGGTAGAGACGTACGGACCACTATATATAATAATAATGTATATAAAAAACAACGTAATAGCCGCAAACACACTCTTCAGAGTTAGGACTGCAGCTGATGGCTGTTCAATTTTGAGCCAGTCATCTCAGATACGTTTTTCTGATTATCTTGACCAATCCGTCAGCTCGAGTAGAAAAACTTACAAAGTATGGAACGGCAGAGAACTAAACCGCTGACTTATCCAATGAGGATGTTTTTGATCAGCCCCACTACTACTTCCCTTGCCAGACACACGGGGTGTTGAATTGTCTGTGTAAAGAAGAACAAAATCACTTTTTAAAAATGTTATTTTGAAAGATTAATCACACACAGATACAAACACACACACACGCACATGCCCAGCACATATGCACGCACACATACACACTCACGTGCGGGGCCCGGGGTATATAAATAGGTTATCTCCTCCCACCTGCAGGCGGTGAAAGCCCGCCGTCGATTGGGATGTCTCTCATGGAATGCCATTCTCAACGTTCCAGGGGTGACATCTCTTCTCTCTCATTGCTCCTGTCTTCTGTCTAGCTCTCTTTCCTCTCTTCTTTTATATACTTGATGAGCATTGTTGATATGTAGCCGTCATCGTTCTGATGTGTCGTTAAACCTCGACACAAACAAACAAAACAAACACACTCACAATCACATGTTTACAAAATGCTAAAGTTATTACTATAGGAAGAATTTTTTTCCTTTACACCGTGGATTTTTTTTCGGAATTTTTCATGATGTGAGTCTCAAGCAAAGGTCATAAATGTTGTTTTTTCCCTCTTCACCGTGTTTATTCAACATCCCTTGTGTCTCTGAAAGGGAGATAGTAGGACTGGTTACAATTAATTTCCAATATTAGCCTCCAAGGAAACCAAGATCCCTCTTCCCCCTCTCCTCCTACCTTCCTCCCTCTTTCCACCAGCAAACAAGTAAGTTAATATGATTTTTTCCAAGACAACATCTGAATTACAGATAAGAAATTTTTCCTTAAACCTGCGTATTATATCGTGTTATATTGCATTGTATTATAATGTATGATATTTTACTGCAGTGTGTTGTATTGTATTGCATTGTATCGTATTATATTATATTGTATTATATTATATTATATTATGTTATACTATATCCCATGAATCCAACAGCTATTAATAAGTGAAACGATCGGTTATCATTATGGCACTATGAACGCTTTAATCTTCCACATGATCTATTATATCCACGTTTGTTGAAGGGCGCTGTGACTTTCCGGTGGGCCAGGTGATGAAAACACAGCGATATCTTGTTTATTTTTGCACATAATTTGGATCACAATGTACTGATGTTGATGGTTGCAAAATTAACTATTCATTCATTTTTATAATAGCATTACGAAAAACTTCAAAGATGTAAAACTGCTTATGAGTTGCTGTATTCGTACATTGAAGAGAGATAAAATTATTTTCACTTACAGTAACAGCGGGTGTTTCAACCATTTGTTACGATTTAAATACCATGTGGGTGTTCGTGTCATTTTGAGATATCGATCATTAATAGTAATATAATTTATATTCTTTGTCAGTAAGTCTCTTCTATTCAAAACTCATCTATGTATGTATATATGTATGTATGTATGTATGTATGTATGTATGTATGTATGTATGTATGTATGTATGTATGTATG
>JBCEWB010530143.1:0-15855 GCA_039654565.1 Peronia peronii | reverse complement strand
AGGGGATGACGAACACGGTTTGAGATTCATGTAGATGGATAAACGATTGTTTTAAAAGATGGATGGGTGGATGGATGAATGAAGGATGGATGGATGGATGGATGAAGGATGGATGGATGGATGAAAGATGGATGGACGGATGGATGGACGGACGGACGGATGGATGGATGGATGGACGGACGGGCTGACAGATGGGATGGAATGACGGACGGATGGATGACTGAATGGAGGATAGATGGCTGGATGGATAGAAGGATGGATGGACGGACGGAAGGACGGATGGGCGCGCTGTTAGACAGTGCAAACAATGAGAAAAATCGACTGCTCGCTAGACAAGTGAATGGATTAATAAATAATAAAAACTGGGCGGAGGGAAAAAGAGGACGGAAGCAAAGAAAAGCGGAAGGGAGGAAGGAAGAAGGAAGGAAGTAAGAAAAGAAAGAAGAAAGAAGAAAGAACGGAAAGAAAAAATGAACACATAAAGGAAGGAACATATAAAAAATGGAAGGCGTAAATGAACAAACGAAGGAAGGACAGATAGTATGAAGGACAGATGATAGGAAAGATGGAAGGGAGGAGGGAAGCAATGGAGGAAGGAAATAAGGATGGAAGGAAAGGAAGGAGGACCGGAAGCAATGAAGGAAGGATGAAAAGAAGGAATAAAGGAAGGAAGGAATGAAGAAAGGATGGAAGGAAGGAAGGGTGCCGGAAAGGCGGACTCGAACCCAATGGACAAAAAAAGCCATTACATGAGACCGAGAGGTGGAGGGATGGGTGTCAGTGACAGCGAACTCAAAGCCTGTGATTCATGAAGGAATGGCAGGTCATAGCAAGACTAAAGACATTATCAGATCAATGGATGAGTTGGCAGGCTGGAGTGAGCACTTCTGTCGTGTGCGCTAGTGAGTCATCCTTAGCTTAGCACTACGCAGCTCCTCGTGAATGATGGGAGTTCAATACAGCGTAATATAATGCGTTTGAATGAGAGAGTACGCGCGTGTGTTTGTGTGTGTGCGCTGGGTGTGTTTTCGACGTGAGTACGGGTATGCGATCTGCGTGAGTGTAAGGGAGTAAAGAGAGAGAAAAGAGAGTGATGAAGGAAATGTGTGCGCACAATCACAGAGAGGTGAACTCAAGATTGATGTCTGAGAGTGAAGTGTGAGTTTGTAAATTTATAGATTAATGCTTTTGTTCGATTGTGCCACGCAGAGATGGATGGATGGATGGATGGAGGGATGGACGGGTGGATGGATGGATGGACAGATAGATAGACTACGGATGGATGCTGGGCCAACAAGCAGATGGAGCGACAGACTGAGTTGGAAGGGTGAGTTTTAGTAGAGTACAGTTTAACGGGTTTGAATGGGAAAGTAAGTGTACGTGTGTGTATGAGGCGCTATCAACAAAGTATGGGTATGTGCTTTTGTGAGTGTGACATTGTGGCGAGGAGGAAAGGGAACTGTGTGAGTAATTGTGAGGTGAATTCACGATCGAGGTCAGAGGGGAAAGGTCTAAGTCTAAGCTTTTGTTTCGACTGCGGATGAGTAACATGCCACTACGAGCGGGCGGACGAATGAATGAATGGATGGATTGATGGATGGGTGGGTGGATGGATGGACTGATGGATGGATGGACAGATGGCTGGATAGATGGGCGGATAGATGTGGATGGATAAGCGGGTGGATGAATGGACGAATGCACCGACATACATAAGAAAGAACTGCTGGGTTAATGGACAGATCGATAAACTGATGCGTGGATGAATGGACTTTACCAATCCACACTAGAAAATATGAATAAAATTATTCAATTAATTAACTGGCTCTTTTCCTATCCAAAAAACAAACCCCACCATTAGATCTTCGAAAAAATGCAATAGGCTAAACTTGTACACATCACTACAATCCAGACTGCCGTTGTACAAGTCCTGTCCCAAAGTTCTAGCGCCCTTCACCGCTTCAGTGCCCTTAAAGTATAGCAGCTTCCTTATACAATAGCTGTGCTGTGAAAAGCTTCTTTACTGCCACCTACTGACTTGTGAAAATGGAAGACCCTTCTACGAGCTACCAGAGACTATTAGTTTACGTTGTTACTTGTAATGTTACTTAAGTCCATTCAACTAGGCCACGGGTTCTTAAAGTGGGAGGATCAGTTACTATTGCAGCGCAGCCTGCCCGGAGGTCAATTTGATAAAGGTACGTTCTCATTGACAGAACCGTCAATCCTGGCATAGTCGTAATTTCCTTTTAGTAACGATGATACATGATTAACACAGTGTAAGACACCTTTTTTTTATATATAAATTTATTGTTTGAACAGACCACAGTAATTCAAAGCCAAACGAATTTTTTTATTTTTTTTTTTTAGTTGCTCAAAGTTGCTTCAAGGCAGGAATTTTAATACGTACAGATGTAAACACCATTTACTAAATAAAACAAGATGGTGGGAGGGAGGATTACATATATTTGTCTTGGAAGAGCTGATAGGTAAGAAGATAACGAGAAGTCCACAGGCCGAAATCCTTTGAACTAAGCTTTCCTTCCGTCGGGTATCACCAACTCAATAAGGCTTTACGTTCCAATGGGGAAGGCTAGTTAGTAATTTGGGGCTTTTTTAGAGTTAGAAGGCGGGGAACACCAGTTTTCTGTAAGAGTGAGTCTGATGAATGAGAGTCTGGACTCTTAAGCTGGGATCACGACTTGATGGTGACAAAAGGATACGGACAGCACAGTGACTCTGGTGACGGAGGTCTTCACTAATGTAAAGGGCTTTGTACACGGGCTGGTCCAAGTCTGGTTTAACCACAAACATACGATTAATGAAGGATAGTAGTATTGAACTACATAAGAGTTACTTCAACACCTCCTTCAAAATAACGTTACAAAGCTTACTTTTTATCCCTATAGTTATCTATATCCAGAAGGCAAAGTTGTATCACTTTTGGGTTTCAGGCAACTTTCAATCCTGATTTTAAAAAAAAATGGATGAAAGAGTCTCAAACTGCTGTAATCCCACTGATATGACTAAATGTGAAATCATCTCAAACTACATGTACATACTGTATGTCATATTATTAGGCATAAGAAATAATTTCTCTGATATACACATCTCCACTGAACTATTGGGCTTGACTTGACATTCAAAGCTTGAGATAACATTTTCTACTGTTTTAGCACAATATAGGAGTGACACTATTGATGAGCTCTTAAACTTGAACACAAACAAATTCTGGTAACTTATATTTGTTTCCACCAAACTGAGTTCCTACTACCACAAAAAAACTTAATTCATACACTTTCATGAGGTGAAAAAAGTTTGAGTTTGATTGATTGTAGCCTGAGATTTGGAAATTGAAGAGACAGAGGTGATACCTTAACAGTGGCCCAAATCAGAAGAAAAATTGGCAAAAATGAACAGAAAAACCCACAGATCCACCTCACAAGATCCTGACATACTATAATCTGCCCATAAGAGCAAATGTTTTCTTAATCAGAGATGAATGTTCTTTCAATTTCTGCAAAATAAAAACACAGATGTCAGATCACATTAAACCCCCAGATTTCTCTGTTCAAGTTCATCGACTTACAACTCATTCTGACTGACCGCAAGATCTATTTCCTTCAGAGACTGTCCAATCAGATAAAAAAGAGCACAGAGCAAAGCTGATTCAAAAACAACAAGACTGACAAAAGAAAGATACATCAATGGACAAAGTTCGACACATAATCCAGTTTTCAAGAATGAAAAAGACAGGAATAGGGAGAAAGAAATAATAATCTGAAGGAGTCTAAATTGGACCACCATGATGTTTCAAACACTGAGACAGAAAACAATGAGCATTTTCCAAAAACACTGTATGTCAGTTAACAACTGATCACTCACAAAAAAATCATTCACCGTGGAAAATCATATCATGGCAGTTTTTATAACAAATGAAACAATAATAATATCAATCCATAATTATAAATACTGTTCAGTAATTTGGGAATATCATACAATAAATGATTACTACTTTCTAAAGATACCGGAGCCAAATTTTGAAGCAGGACTGAACGTATGGACACAGAAAATATGGTCCATCAAAGACATTTTTTTTTCTAGATACAAGATATCTCATGAGCCAAACTACCACACTATCCATTGGATCTAACTGTTAGCTTTGCCCTCCATCCCCTCCCCCTCACCCCACCCGACCTTTCCAAACTAAGCCAATCTATCATAAGCGGACCAAGATACAAAACATATTAGATATCTCCATCTACTGTCACTGCTTGAGCAACCATGCAAGTACAAACCTTTCTATCAATTTTCAGCAGCTTACAATAGAATCCACAGGCATTGACCCATTTAGAAAAGGATCATAGAGAGGATAATAATACTACCTAATGCCTCTGCTGCTGAATCTAACATTTCAGCTAGCAATACAAACTGTTTGGGCTTTTAGGATCTGACCTGTAAATGCAGCAGATCCTTCAAAATTGACTCTTTGCACCTAGAAAATATGTGAATCCCCAGAAATTCATAACAGGATTAAATGTAAATCCTAGAGGGTGAAGCAGGACCTGTAATCTAAAACTGAGTATATAACTAGTTCTCACTGCCTGAAAATCATTTCTCATCTCAGCCTGCAGATTGTGATTAGAATTATCCTACCATTCATCAGAAACCACTTGCCCACAATTATAACATATGGATTTAATGATACTGATGTGTCCCACATTATGGAACGTTAGCAGACAATTCATGAAATTAACTCAAGTGCACAGTACCACTTCAGGCTCTTTCATAACCACTAGCAAGAAAACCATAGAATTCATGTCATTCTAATTTCTTACTGTTTAGTAAATGAACAGCTCAAATAAAATCCTCTGGATCACTCCACTGAAATTTTATACCGATAAGTTTTATGAAGAAAGAAATGCAGTACAATCCACTGTCATATACTGTGAATAGTTTAACAGGAATGATCTAGATCTAGCTGGAAAAATAAGGACTTATGATGAGGACTTGGTTGGATGATGAATTTCCTGGGGTTAAATGTACAGGACCCCAATGCTAATTCTGGCTCACTGGCCATTCAACTTCATTCAGATTGAAATGCTGAAACCAGTGGAAACTGAACAGACTTCTGTATTATCTGTGGAAATCTTCCCAAAATCTTGGCACTACTAATTACTGCTTTTGCACTTTGTTGCAAAATTAAATAAAACATCAGCACGGTTTGGATTTTAAAACACAACATAATAAAACTGCATGCACAAAATAAATAATACCGTGATCTAATGCAAGATCTACATTTTCAAATTCAATCTTCTTTTGTATGAAATATGACAATTTTTTTTTCTTTTCTCCATCAATCCGTTGATTAGACGTGCAAATATTTTTTGTCGCAATTTAAAGCAGAGTTTGTGATGGGTTTGGTCCCCATTATCTTTTTTTTTTTTTCCTTTGATAACATAATAATAATAAGGTAAAGATCTAGAATCCATATACAGATAACCACTTTTTTCGTCTTTCTTTTTTTCATTTTTTTTTCTCAACAATGTTGATTTCAATTGACAGTGCCTAGCGCATGGCTTTTAAAAACTAGTTTCACCTTCAATACTATCAGCGTTCGGACTATGAACTCTAGCAGTAGCATGTTCTGATATAGATCTAGATTAGATCTAAGTTTAATCTAAGTCCACGAAATCAAATAAATGCAAACATATGCATGACCATAAACGAACGGCTTTCAAAATGGTCACAGTGTGCAGCAAAAGCACTTGCAAACACAGATCTTTCGCAGCAACTTACCGTCCCCTGCAACTGCAAGTATGTGACCCAAACAAGACAATCGTAGACAGATGGAGCGAAAAGATGTGTTGTGGTGATGTCATCATGTAAACAAAGAAACCAAAAATACGGATCAGTGATTCGCGATTTTAGTGGTGAAAGTAATGGTTGATGCATGTCACTGTCACCCTGATTTCCTCACAATCAATTCCTAAAATATTCATATAATAAAATATGACTTCACAACATGTAATTAATGATATTCAGATTCAACAGACCTTGACGGGTACTTGATGTTTAAACATTTTGTTCCATGCTTTACTAGCTCCTATCTGGTTAGCAAACTTTATAGGAGATAAAAATGGCATATAGGGTTCGACAGACGAGGAGTCCCCGTGGTCGAGGGGTTCAAATTAATGTCTATTCCTCGGCAAGTAAGTTCTCCCATGGGGGTGAAGGGGCGGAGGGAGGGGGAGGGGGAGAAATTTAAAACTATTAAAGGCGTCTTTTTATCCATCATGCAAATGAGCTAACATAAAAAGAATGTTTGTTTGATAAAATTGTTCTCTTCAAGCGGGGCACGCACTTAAAACCAAGATAATCCTACTTCCTTAAGCTTGCAAGACTGCATATAGGCTTACAACAAGCAACAACAATAATTTTAAAAACAACAAGCCTGCCTTTTCCCAAGTCTTCGATACACGCCCTCTTACTGTCAAGAAAGACACGTACATTGATATTACTTTGTCATCCAAACTAAGTGCACTGATTCGGCATGGTGAATGGAAGGGGAAGTGGTGACGGAAAATGGAATTCTAATATTAGATATCAAATTCCATAAACATAAGGAAACTATAAGATCTTCAGGGATCAATTGGATTGTTCAAAAGTTTGTTCAAAGTAGGGTAGAAACCTATAATTATGCGAATGGATTATTGTTCTTTTTTTCTGTCTTTCTTTAAATACAGAAGCGCCTTAATCTTATAAAATATCAACTTACTGAAGGCTTTTTGTAGGAAATTATTTTGTCAATTCGTTAGTTTCTTCTTTTCCTAATAATCAGAAAAACAGTAAAAACAAGAGAACCATTCGCATGGAATAAATAAATGATCCTATCATTATCTCTTATTGTAATTCTGAGAAAAAAAATGTTTCTTTCAACCATTCAAATATCAAATACATGTATTCGAAAACCAAATTTGTATGCTTTCCATTCTTAATGGCCTGTTTATTTTTTTACTATTGCATCTCAGAGCCTTTGGATAAACCATTGCAGTAAATGCTTGAAGAGATCTAGAGACGAGGTTTATGCTATATCGCTTGCCTGATGGTGGAAAAATAAGCTTTGTGCTCATTCCCCGCATCCTCCTCACTTCACTGTGAGTGTGTGTGTGTGTGTGTGTGTTTTCATTATTATTATTAATATTCGGAATCTGCCAAATTATCAGATCACCCTTCTTTATTTCTTTCTCTTGACTGCACACCTTAAACAATGCTTTAGATAATGTTTTTGAAAGTTATATGAGGAGTTTCAAACAACTTTAATTCTTCATGAATTCTTAATTCATGAGACTCGAAAGGCAGATGCTATTCTATTCCGTGGTACTTTATTTTGCCTGAAATCATCTTCCCATTTCATTTTATAGAGAACCCCACTCCTGTTTATTATTTTTTATTATTATTTCAGTCATGTAGTTGGCATCAAAAGTCTCTCAAGGGTGGAGTCATTTGCGTTCCAGATATTATATCTGTCGTTTTCTTGTCATATAAACAGGTTATTTTTTATTATAATTTTTTTAAGGTAAAAGTGATGTAAAACGAAAAGTCTCTACTTTTATTGATAACGTTTCCGGTCACAAGTGAGAGTAGTCTCCCTCTCTTGTTTTCCTTTGCTGTTTCCTCAACATGGTGAAATGCCACGGAGAGAGTTTTTCTGTTGAGCGGTTCCCATTTCTCAGAGAGAAATAACGCTCAAAATTCAGCCAGCATCATGAAGCTCTTAAATAGAGATATGGATAAAAACAACTCCGGGTAAGTATTACGACTCGAGTATAGATTTGACTGTACATCTAGATCTAGACCTCTATATATATAGATCTATCTAACTATCTTTAACAAATTTATGAAATCTACACATGACAATACATGCACCACTATGGACTGTACATCTAGATCTAGACCTCTAGATCTAGTAGATCTATTGTATAGTATAGATCGAGATAATCATCCTGAGGAGGTTGAAAGATGAAATAGAACGAAATGACTAGTATAGATCCAGGTCTAGTAATCCATCTCTAAATCTTTGTAATAAATAGGCTAAGCTTTTGACCATTTTTGTATCTCTGTCAACCTAGTTAGAGCCCAGAGAATATTGGGCACTGTGTATTTATATTTTGATTTATATTCATTTGGGGCAGATAAACTGCCCAGCAATTTTGCTCACTTATTCTGTTAGTGAATCAATAATAGTATCCGTAGGGGGCCACTCTCTTGGGCTTCAGATATTTCTTTGGTTTGAAAAATAACCAGATCATCATGATATCTAGATCCTAGCAATGGCACTGGGAATTCTCAGTGGCATGAAAAAAGAGAAGAAATATGTTTTGATTTACGGAATGAAAGTTAGGTTCATGTAAGAAGATGCCCTGATTTGTTTGTCTGTTTAGGTCCGTAACGTTGGTCCCGGAGGAAGCAGAGGATATGTGGCATACATACAATCTTGTGTCAGTTGGGGATACAATACGCTCCACCACAATCAGGTATTATTACTAATGCTATTTAATATAAATATTAAATTAGGTTAATCTATATTTGTGTGTCCTTGAGGTAAAGATGTCAGATTGTTCCCATTGACTTCAAGAATGAAGCTTACGCTAATAAAATCATCTTCCTTGACTTGGAGATGATGACAGCCTCTGCCGTGGCCCAACGTGCTTACATGAAAATGGTCGAGATAGTCTTAATTAGAAAGACTGAAAGGTCTACAAACATCTAATCTCTAATAAAGTTTTTTTCAAAGTATACATTTTATTTTTTTTAAATTGATTTTTTTTTTTCTTGCAATATGATGGTGAATCTAAATTCAGGGTGGCTTTTTATCCAACTAGCAAATGAGTGTAACACAGGAAAAAATCTTTGTTAAATTCTACTCTATGAACGGTGAAAAAACATAAAGAAGATCATTCGGCTCTAATGTATTAATGCTTGTTTTCCCTATATTGTGCTCTGTGGTTTCTTTCAATAACAGTTATTGTGCTAAGTAAGTTTTGGTTTGAATGTTAAAAAAATAGTGCTCACAGTGCTATGTTCAAAATTTTAATTCACTTTCCTTTGAATTGACCACTGATTTCTGAGAAGACTTCAGTCATTTTCACCAGTATTGTAGTGCATTTTATTTGTCAGCTTTTTCATTTCTAGAAAAATCTGCTCAGAATGATGAGACCTATCTAACCATTTGTGCTTTGAAGTTTTGACAGTTGTACTCTAAACAACTTCTGACACTCTGTGTATGTTATTATTCTAGGAAAGTGCAAACTGAGACAGCCACAGGTACAGTCAATGTGAACAAGGTGCGGACAACACTTACCATACAAGTGGAAAGTATAGACTTTGACACACAAGCGTGTGTGCTGAGAGTCAGTGGGAGAAATATTAAAGAAAACCAATATGTGAAGGTGAGCACACATAATTCTTTACTTTGCTTATTTTGTTTCTTTCCATTTGTGATTTTCTTTTTATTCCACCAAAAAAAAAAAAACAGTAACGTATTTATTTATTATGTATAAAAGATACACACTGACAGAAATTGTGATTGTAAAGTTCTATATAAGGAATATTCTACCTATTCTTATTCTTAAAAGAGATTTGACAAAGCAAAGTTCTATGTAAGGAATATTCAACCCCATTCTGAAATGAGATTTAACAAAGCAGTATCTTATATGGTGTATTTGATTCCTCGTGTGCACAGATGGGAGCTTATCATACCTTGCTGTTGGAGATGAATCGCCAGTTTGCCCTGACCAAGCATGAGTGGGACAGTGTGGCAATGGACAGAATAGGTAAGGTTAAACTTTTTGTTTTCTCAGTACAATACAGTCTGAAGATGATCTACGTGAACATAGAGCTCAAATATCTCCCAGTTTTTTTTTGACACTTTAAAGACAACTTTTAGGTGACATAAACACATACACAAGAAATACATTAGACAGTCGGATTCCCCTGGTCCGTCACAAGAAATACATCAAGAAAAGCTAACACCTTTACTTTATGTCTTCTGTACGTGATAAAAGGAGATAGAGAGTAAACAAAACATCCCCAGTTGTTTTCTTTGGCTTGCCAAGTTGATATTTAATGCATCACTTTAATCAAATTTTTTCATACAATCTTTAGGGCTGTTGAAAAATGGCAAATATCAAAATAAATTCAATCAAATGATTACAATTACATGGCATTCACAGACTTACAAGACAGTTTTATTTAGTTGTTAATTTAAATATGAATCTATTTTTTTTTAAATTTTAATAAGCCATTTTGATGCTCAACCAAATTGCTTTCCTTTGCTACATGGATGAGGTATCACAAGTATTGTAAAGAAGGAACAAATCACTTCTGCCCTAATGATCTGACACAAGATAAATGGACAATTTTTTTTTTTTTTAAATCACCACATGATAATTTTGTTTTTTTCTCCTCATCATCATCATATTTTTTCACATCTTGTTTTTCAAATGTGTTAAAGATAGAAAGAGGGAACGTGATTTTTGTTCTTTTTACAATGTTTGTATTATGTCTGTCTACCTAGTGAAGGGAAGTAACTTTTTGCCATTTTCATTTTGAAAAATGAAAAACACTTCATCTTTCATTACACACAAAACAATCATTTTGCGAACCATAAAGGCTTGTAGTCATTGGCCTTTTTTTTTTTTTCCCTGTCTTTCTTTGTTTTTTTTTTTTTTTTTGTTTTTTTATCTGGACTAGCTGTGTCAACACAAAAAGTCAGTATCATTACTTTTTTGTTATCAGATTATGCTTATTATGGAGATGGTTGTTATTTTGTATACTGTCCATATGATCGTTTACCGTTATAATTTTGTTTTCAGTTGTTTCTTAGATCCATTTCTGTATGAGTAGCAATTTATCACAAGAGCTTAGTTTCATCTTCTATTTCTCATTGAATTCTTTTTCCCCAAGATATGGCATGCGACCCAGCACAACATGCAGATCTAATGGCCATCATCATGCAAGAGGGCATCGCTCATGTCTGCCTGGTCACACCCAGTATGACACTAGTCAGGGCCAAGATTGAAACCAACATACCTCGGAAACGCAAGGGCATGTGTGACCAGCACACCAAGGTGGGTCTTGATTATGTCTGTTTGTCACTTGGTCTCCTGTATTATTACCATGTCCAGTATCTGCTAAATACTGGTGAAAATTGGAATTATCCTGGAACTTAAACTGACAATCAAGAACCGGTCAACTATTTCACCCTTTCCTGTAAATTCCACATAAACTCAAAGTCAAAGATCTCCTTAGCTGTATTTTAAAATGACTATTTTACTTTGCAGTGTACTCGTACATTGTTTCAGAGTAATCTGTCCACAACTGTTATTATAAAAAAAATAGGTGTCATTTTGCATACAGTGGAACCCCGATAACACACTCAATCTTGGGACCAAACTCGGAGGATTGTGTTATCAGGGTGAGGGTGTTATCAGGATCAACCATTTTTCTTCTCCAAACCCGTGCTGATTTTTGGAAACATGGAAAAAAAGGCTTAGGAATACATTTGACATAGAACAGAACATATATCTATTATATATATACTTATTACAGTCAAACTGTTTTCACAAAAAAAGTTGGAAAATTTTGACACCACCACCACCACACACACCCCCCCCCCCCCCCTTCTGTAATTAGATCTTGGCGGTCTGGCACTGTCCGGTTACATAAGACACTTCTACAAAAACTAGACTTCTCATGCTAGAAGTTTGCATTCTTTTGAGAAAAGTTCGCAAGTTTTCACAAGATCCTGGGATGAGATTTTAAAATTATACAATTAGTGGAAATTCAAAGAATTGTAAGATCCTGCATGCAGTGTCGTCATCATAATCATCAAGCACAGACTAACTAGACTAGATCTATTTTCTAGATCTAGACTGCGAATAACTGCCCTCTTACATTAGTCTCTCTAAGACCATGAGCATATTATTTATTGTTATCGGTACTCTGATGTGCTGATTTTCCATCAACTCTCACACGACCACTTGACTGCATGTTGTCGGGTGTGGTGAATTAAGTGCTACGAACTTCGATCTCAGTCTTCAAACAACCACCAAACAGCAGTTCGATTCTCGTCGAAAGCATGCGCAAAACTCTTCGCCCAGTTCCACTGTTGTCTATCCGTGCAGGGACTTGTATCGCATTTTTTTTTTTTTCATTAGACCTATAAAGTCGCAATCAACAAAGGTCGACAATTGAGCGGCGAAAAGTAGGAAAGTCAGCAGCGACCAAAAAGTCGGAATTCCGACTAAAGTTGGAAGTTTGACATCCCTGTTATTAGAAAGGGTCGGCGAGATAGGCTAGGTGACAGTGCACGATGCATGGTGATTCCACTGTTCAGTGGTGTGTTGTAGAGTAGTGTGTAGGCTTTTGACGCTGCGTGCCACAGTCACGGTTGAAGTTGAAGATAGGGGAATGAGAGGCGGGCTCAAGCGAAGCCTAGTTAACATAACATTATGAATGACACTGATCACATGTGCCTGTGACAGGGGTGAGACGGGTGGGCCAACCTTGATACTACATACGACTTTCAACCTCCTGGTGGAGGTTATCTCGCCTACTGGCAGCAACAATGCAGAGGATAGCGAGAAAGCAGGCTTTTCAATGCTTTCATAGCACGTGGCTAGTGTGAATGACTGACAACAGTTACAGTCCAAATGAACCAAACGTGCTATGCGGGTTGAGCATGCAAACCTGAGCGTGTTATTGAAAATAAATTAGTATATTTAAAGAAGGGTTGAAACTGGACTTCATGAAGAGAATGTGTTAAATGGGAGATCGTGTTAAGCCATGATCGTGCTAGCGAGGTTCCACTGTACTTGTAACTGTGCAAAATGCTCCAGAAGATTCAGACATATCAACTTAATGTTTGATAATTTTTTTTGTCATTTCTTTCTCACTACATTGTTTTGGCTTTGTGCCAAATTGTGTGCACAAAATTAATTTCTCCTTGTACTATTATGTCCACAGGGGCTGCACCGATTCTATGATCAGATCATCCAGGCTTTTACACGTCATGTTAATTTTGACAGTAAGTTTTACTGATTTCTGCACTTTCTAATATACTAAGTAATGAAAGACCCTGTTCTGTCAACTTGTCAATTTCAATATTTCTGAAATGGAAATGTCAAGTTTCATAATTATCAAATAATGAAAGAAATGTCACGCTTGACCTCAGGTCTGGATGTTGCTAGAAATACTAAATATTTTTTTGTCAAGTTTCTAATGATGTCGTGCTTTAAAAACAGTGAATCGAAGGAAGATAACTTGTCCATTTTGTTCCATTTTCACAGTTGTGAAATGTGTACTCATTGCAAGTCCAGGATTTGTAAAGGTAAGAAATTTTTAAATTCTTAATTCATTCGCTGATCTATCTCTAGTTTCTTTCTTTCTTATCCTGCTCATGATGGATTGATCAAAGAAGAAATCATAGGTAAATGTTCCGAACATTAAACATGTACAAAGCCCACACTTTGTATGAGTAGAATTGAATCTATAACTTGTCACCAAATGTTAATTATAAAAAAGCCATATATGCACAAATGCACACTATACGCTGAGATAGTCTCATTCAATAGAAAGACTGAAAAGCCTACAAAAACGATTTGCACAATATAATTTATTGATTTAATGTCAAACATACTTAATGTTTTTAAACCTTTGTAGTCTTACTTTGAAAATGATCATCATTTACTCCAGTAATCACAAGTTTTAGTAGTAAATAAATATGCCTGATGCCCAGATCTGTGCTTATGTTTGTACTTTTTTATCAGTATGTGAGTTTATGATGTTTACCACAGGATCAGTTTGCAGATTACTTTTTTGCTCAAGCTCAGAAGATGGATGATAAGACAATCATTGAGAACAAATCAAAGTTTGTGTTGGTGCATTCATCCTCAGGATTCAAACATTCACTCAAAGGTTAGTGCATGACATGATAAACATGTAATTGGCTCAACATTTCGTCTTTTGTTCTTTCAGAAATATATGCCTGTAGGTGATTTTTTTTTTTTTTAAAATCACTCCTTATGTTTGTCATAATAGTGTAAAAATGCATGTCCTTTCTCCTGACTCTATATTCTCAATTAGATGAACAATAATTGGTTTTTAATACAAACATTCGTATTCCAATTTTTACATGCTTAGCTCAGTTTGAGATGTGATATTGCAGTGTCTTTGTCTCCCTGCATGCTTCCCTTTACAGTTTCTGTCTGAATTTTAATCTTTCCATTTTGTGACATTTGGTTTCAAGTCGCCACCTCAGTTCACAATTGTTGTATGTAATTCTCTGTAGTTTTGCTTTGAAGTTTACATGTTTTTTTACATGTTGTACAGAGGACCCACAATAAACATAAACATGAAGTGTGCTTTTATAGTCCAGGTAATTCTCAGTCTATATAAGGGAACGCACTATATGCTGAGCATAATCTAGTGATGCACTTAAGGCTGATATTGAGATACGGTAGTGGTGAATGAGTGATGAAATTACTAGGATTATCTTGTCAAGGGATTTTCACTGACACATAAGGATCTGTCTACGTCTTTATGTTTCTATTTCTCGGCAGTTTTGCCATCTTTATTTTTTTTGGCCAATTATAGGTTGAAATGAAGGAAGTGATAATCAGTATATTTGTGTTCCTCACATTACAGAGGTTCTTGCTGACCCAGCCATATCCAACAAGCTGGCAGACACCAAAGCCTCTGGGGAAGTCAAGGCAATGGACGACTTCTACACCATGCTACAGACAGATCCCAAC
Organism: Peronia peronii; assembly: GCA_039654565.1. Classification (NCBI taxonomy): domain Eukaryota; kingdom Metazoa; phylum Mollusca; class Gastropoda; order Systellommatophora; family Onchidiidae; genus Peronia; species Peronia peronii. The sequence goes on along the minus strand of JBCEWB010530143.1, from coordinate 1,042 downwards.
AAAGCTTACTATGGGTCAGTTTACAGTACTATAGTTTACTATCACTCTAGATATGAATCAGTGACATGTGCAGTTGAGTCTGATCAAAGTCAACCCCTTGGAATCAAAATGAACTGTTGACTTCAAACTTGACATTAACCAATACAAAGAGATAGAGAAAAAGTAACAGTAGGACTGCCAAAAGGGGCTGACTTCAAGCCAGAATTTACTTTAAGCGAGTTGACTTGGAATGGACTGCACTACTTAGTTTTATTATTTCACTCTTTGATTTCATATTACTATTGCCTGCGAGATCAATCACAGTCAAATCTTTTGAACCCGCCTCCATGGTAAACAGTAACAGTGGCTATATAAAGATTTTGGATAGTGCACTAATGTGAATACCATTGTTTTGATTAGACAAATTTTTGTCTCTGTGTCATCTCTTTTGAGGTCGACATGAAATGATTTGCCATTTCTTTCTACCCTCTACTCTTCTGGTGCATTCCTCCAAAGATGGATTCGTCCAGTCCTTGATGTCATCTGCCCGCATTCTTCGCTGTCTTCCTCTCGCTCATTTTCCCTTCCAGTATATCCTTACAGACGGTGTTGTGTCGTTTGATGTGACGAAAATATTGTAATTTCCTTTTTTGAATTATTGTCAGTAGTGTAGAAAAATTACGGGAGAAAATCAGCAAATGCCTTCTTGTTGTTAGAGCAGTGACAGCCAAATCATGAGCGCTCTCACCACTACATACAGTAAAACTCTAGGATTCTAGATTTAGACTGCAGGAGAACTGCAATACCATTGTTTCTGATATGAAAAATGTCTTGGAAAAATAGCAAGTGTCCCTATGATAGCAAAGTGCTTATAAATTGTCCAGGTATTTTTTTTTTTTTTTTTTTTGGATGCCAACACAGCGAGTACAAATTTGTGACAACTTATTTCAGCATAATTTTCTGTGGCAAATCTGTTTTGTACATTTTGATATATATTATATATTGAAGAAAATGAAAACACTTCTTTGTTCATAGTACATGTATAGTGGAACCTCGCTAGCAC
>JBCEWB010530034.1:0-18747 GCA_039654565.1 Peronia peronii | reverse complement strand
GACAAAAATGATCATGTCAGTGGAAAGACAGAAAAGCTGGTGACAAAAATGATCATGTCAGTGGAAAGACAGAAAAGCTGGTGAGAAAAGTGACCATGTCAGTGGAAAGACAGAAAAGCTGGTGACAAAAATGATCATGTCAGTGGAAAGACAGAAAAGTTGGTGACAAAAATGATCATGTCAGTGGAAAGACAGAAAAGCTGGTGACAAAAATGATCATGTCAGTGGAAAGACAGAAAAGTTAGTAAGAAAAATGACCATGTCAGTGGAAAGGCAGAAAAGTTAGTAAGAAAAATGACCATGTCAGTGGAAAGACAGAAAAGTTAGTAAGAAAAATGACCATGTCAGTAGAAAGACAGAAAAGCTGGTAAGAAAAATGACCATGTCAGTGGAAAGACAGAAAAGTTAGTAAGAAAAATGACCATGTCAGTGGAAAGACAGAAAAGTTAGTAAGAAAAATGACCATGTCAGTGGAAAGACAGAAAAGCTGGTAAGAAAAATGACCATGTCAGTGGAAAGACAGAAACGTTGGTGTGAGAGCAGAGACTTACATAGAGCTGGATCTGCTCAAAGCTCTTCTGCTGAGCACTGGGGAACTCTCCACGTCTTTCCTGCGTAGTGTTGGGGAGGGTCTGGAAAAGGCAAACACGTTAAAATCAGTATGGACAAAAACGTTTAGATCCATACACGGCCATTTTAGGTCTCACATTAAACATCATATATAAATGATGATACCACAACAAAATCGAGCTCTATCTTCACTTACGACTCCTGAGCTAGCACTCTCTTAGTCAGACTATCTCATTTCGGTAAACTGGACCTTTGCTTTCATTGTGATCTCAGAACCTGTAGACTGTCAGTTGACATCAGCTTGCAAGTAACTACTAGAACTTCATAATGAGCCATTCTAACTGTCAGTTAAACCACTTCCCTGTGGTGGGTGAAAGAAGTATAACACAATCATTGTAAAGAAGGAAAAAACTGCTTTTCCTCTTGTTCTTTGAAACATAAGAGACAGAACATTCTGAAAAAAAATCTTTTTTTTTTTCCTCCTCATGAAATTTTTTTCATGATTTTTTTTTGCCTCACTTGTTTTAAATAACAGGAGCTAAAGTAATGTTTTCCTTCTTTACAATGCGTGTCTTATATCACATTTCTTATACTTAGCAAAGGAAAGTATCGTAGGTGATTGAGAAAATGGCTCATTTGGAAGTTCTTAATATAGTTTCATACTGTGTAGCCAGCCTGTTGTCTGTCAGTCTCCCAGCCTTGCAACCAACTACTGGGACTTCACAATTAACAACTTCTGACTTTTCAAAACTTGCAACTTGTCGATCAGGCTCTTGAGCTTGCAGTCTATTACTGGGATTTTACAAGTTGCAACCTACCATTGGTGACTGAAACTTGTAGTATGTCAATCATTTTCAAAACATCTACTTCTGGAACTTCACAATTTACAACTTTTGACTGGGCTTCAAAACTTGTGGTTTATCACAGAGCCTCTAGAAATAGCAAACCTCTCTCTGGGACTTCACAATTCACAACTTTCAACAGGGCTTCAAAACTTGTGGTTTATCACAGAAATTCTAGAAATAGCAAACCTGTCTCTGGGACTTCACAATTTACAACAGGGCTTCAAAACTTGTGGTTTATCACAGAGATTCTAGAAATAGCAAACCTGTCTCTGGGTCTTCACAATTTACAACTTTCAACAGGGCTTCAAAAGTTGTGGTCTATCACAGAGCCTCTAGAAATAGCAAACCTGTCTCTGGGACTTCACAATTTACAACTTTCAACAGGGCTTCAAAAGTTGTGGTTTATCACAGAGCCTCTAGAAATAGCAAACCTGTCTCTGGGACTTCACAACTTGCAACTTCATGTTATGGCCCCAAATCCTATAGCCTGTCATCAGATTTCTGTCTTGCAACCTATTGTTACAACTTCACATTTTGCAATTTTTTATTGAGATCCAAAACTTGTAGTTTTGTAATCAGACTCCCTATCTTAAGAATCTTCATTCTAATAACTCTTTCAGTAGAACATCCCAGTTCCTAACTGTTTACTGACATTCAACTACTGTTCCCACTCCTAAGACCTATCAATCTTTCGCATTATAAGAGAAGCTAGATTTCATGGGTGAAATTAGACATGTCTGAGAAAAAAAAAATCTATCACAGTGCAAGAGAATGACTTGACGGCCAACAATTTTGGATCTTTTAAAATGCAAGAAAAATTACTTTGTCTTTTCATTGGTTCTGCTCTCTGTAATTGACCCCAACATCTGGGAATGCTCTGCCGACAACCGCCAGTTCTGGAGAGCCACTGTCAGTGATGGCGTGAAGCAAGCAGAAACCACCAGAAACGACCAGCTCGCAGACAAGAGGGCAAGGAGAAAGGCAAGGGCAGTCTCTGTGGCAGTGTCAACCCCCCTTTATTTGCAACAACTGTTCGCGAGACTGCCATTCTAGGGTGGGGCTCCGCAGCCACTCTGGAAGATGCCATCCCCAATCCTAGCGTTACACCATCGTCCTTCGAGACAAACGGATGCCGACAATGACGGCTCTCTGTAATCGGTGTCACACCCACGAGCTGACAAAATTTCCAATGTTATGTGAAGTATTCACAGCCAAAATGTTAATGTGTTTCACATTGCAAATCTGATCACATTCCAGTAGCACAATACTTACCTGGGAATTATGGACTTTGGCTTGGGTGCCACGCGCGGTGGAGGCATCAACAGTTTGTTGGTACTGCTGTTCTCCGTCTTGCTTTCACCAGCCTCCACTTCATCTTCCTCACCCTCTCCATTCACTGCTGCGCTCCCTGCCGGCTGGGAGGTGGTCTTCTTGTCTGTGGGTTCTTGGAAAACTGGAGGTGGGGTTTCCCCAACAGGGGACTTAACTTTCACTATGCTTTTCTTACTCTCCTCTGGGGTCTCCAGCAAGGGGAGTAAGGGCGGGGCTGGGTCGCTTCCCCCTGCATACAACAGGTCCAGAGTGGTCGCTGTTTTCCGCCTGGCCTGAAGAGGGAAACCAAGGGAATTAATCATCATTTCTACACAAGGCTTCAGGCAGAGTTGCTTTTCAGAAAAGTATTTAGTAAATCATAAAATGCTGATTAGGTTTCAAGAAGTTCAGCGTGGCCAAGTTCAACCTTTGATATCCTCAGAAATAACAAACAATTACTGTCTCTTGTTGCAAAAAAAACAAAAAATATAGTATACCTTGAAAATTTATTGCAAATTAGATAATGGTCAGATCATAAAAAAAAAAAAAAACAACCTTTACATGTGCAAACCTGAATGAAAACAATTCAAAGGAATATTTTTAACAGATCATAAAAGCTTTACCAATCCAGTGCTAAAAGTGGATTTTATGAACAATGAATTGCAAAATTCAGATTTTCATTAAAGGCATCCACACTCTGTATTTATGACTGACTGTAAAAAAGAATAAAATAAAGATTGTTAAATATGGGATTACTGAAAAAAAAAAGGATGGAAACTGAATTTTGTATATAAAAAAAATTTAGCTCAAATAATACTATAGCAATACAAAAACAGACTGATAAAATACAATCTATGTTTATTTGAAAGAAGTGACTAATGCAATGTTTTCACATCTACTACAATCCTATTTACTAGAGATGAAAATGTACGGTATGAATATGCTGATAATAAAACCGAAATGCATTTAGTGATTTTCTAAGTTCAGCCTAGTTTCTAGACTTTAATAGGAATTTGTCTAGTTTCTCACCGATCTCCACCACCAGCTATCTGAGGTAAAGTGACCAACTAACACAGTGCAGTCCACTTAAAGTCAACTGACTTACAGAGAATTCTCCCTTGATGTCAACCATTCTTGGCAGTCCCATTTTTTCCCCCTTTATTATCTTAGTACTGATTAATATCAACCTTGTTTGAAGTCAAAAATTCTTTTTTGATGTGAAGGATCAACTTTAACTAGACTTGGATGTACTCAGCAAAAGAATTTAAAATTAATAAACACGTGTACTTTAATTGTCAGTCTACAATCATATTCTGTCTTTGTGAACTGAACGAGACACAAGCGTGCTGAAATTATGTGCGCCACAGTGGAAAGAAAGTTCCATAACCACAATAGGTTTGTTTATTGGTATGGCTTGCTTTGCTGCATGATGTGCCCAGAATGTTTTAAATCTACGAAGATGTAAATGTCTTGCGCTCAGGGCAAATGAGTCGGAAGTCGCCCCGGGTGATCTCAAGTTGCGACCATTTTGAACTATTTTCCAACTCACGTACTGAACTTTATACCAAAATTTGTAATTTTTTTTTCAGGTTCAAAAAGGTTAAATTTTTGATTTGTGAAAAATAACAAGAAATAAACTTGGTCAATGAGTCGGAAAAAAGTTAGAAACAGCCGTAGCTTGAAATCACCTGGCGTGACTTCCGACTCATTTGCCCTGGGCGCAAGACATATTTGCTTGTGTTGGAGCTACCTGCTGGTGACATACATAATACGTGTAGATGCCAGCATGAATAATAATAAGCAACTACATCAATCTACTGACTCCCACCAACGTACGATGTAACTCATGTTTTTACCCACGCAGCATGTGGCAGTGGTAACCCATATCTACTGATTTGTTTTCTATTCTCCTAAATGTTCTTCAAATTCAAGGCAAAAATGATGACATAAAATGATTCTCTGTTAACAGAACATATGGGACACGTTTCTCTTCGTGTCTGGCATACCATGTCATGTGTTGCAAAGACATTGGCCATTTTGTTTGCACACCCCTTGATATAACTTTTAATGTCGACATTTTATGTCAATGCTGTGAATGAAGTCCTTTCTCATTGCTCATAATTTTTTTCACTAAACAATTTTACCACAAGTTCTGAGGATTTAATAATCAAGATTTGAAAAATGTGATCAAATGATTTCTATCACTTTGACATTTTGGAAGATTGATTGTGTCCAATGTAAAATGGCACTGTGGACAGCTCAACATTTGTTTTAATCTTATTGGTGATCTTTTCAATTTACTTTGCCAGAAATATTATATATACGTCCAGCTAGTATTTTTTATGACAATTTCAGACTCTTTCAGATTTGTACATTGTATAATACTGCCATAAATGAGGAAATAAAAAGATGATAATCATAGTAAAACAAACTGATATAGTTTGATGATATTATATTTGATACCATCTGCTGAAAGATTCAAATATTTCAATACAAAATCTGTAATTAGAATGCACGAGGAAATTTGCAATAAATAATGAAATACATTTGAATGATCACAGAAAGAGGGATTCCTAATCAGCTAAAATGTCCATGCTATGGGGCATATAATGCCAAGTCCACATAGCAATACAACATATGGCATGACACGTATTCTAGGACAGACTGAACTAGATCACAGCTAACTATAACATGCTGTTGACACGTGTTTAAATTCAGAGACTGTAATGATTTAAGTGAGTCATTCATGGATTAAATGTTTATTTACTGAATTTTTATTTATCTGTTTACTTTTTTTTTTTTCTTCTTTTTTTTCAGGACCTCATTTTAGTGGGAAACAAGACAGGCACATACCCCCAAAACAAAAATGTAAAAGATGCTTCACATTTTAAAAAAAAAAAGGCCCACAAAACACCAGAATGTAAGTTCTCAAAAAAAAATTCAAAAATGGTTCTGATGTAATATTTCATTTTTCATTGTGACTTCTCCTGGACCATTTTCTTGCATAAGGGGAATAAAACTTCATTGCAGTAGAAAAATTTCCTGTAAACATAAGACGCAAATGAAAGAATTGTCATAAATGACAATTTTTCTCTAAAAGGATACAACAAAGAACCCTTGCATAATGCAAGCGACAGTTTCTGATACATTCCAGGACAGTTTTGACTTAATGATTATCATGATTAAATGATTAATAGGGTGCTTCTCTCTCACAAAAAAATCTCTTGACTTCTGTGCAGTGAACTGTGAAATTGAGAATACTTTCTTCCATAAACACAGAAGCTTTACTCAAGATGCCAAAATGCAAACTTCCAAAGATAATCTAGAGCAAAGGATATCAAAGACATGCTTTTAGTAATAATTTCCATGCTGAAAATACATTAAATTTCGATTAAACTTGACATCAGTTAATGGTTGAAAATATCTTGGAGTTTTTCATGATAGTACAACAAAGTGTGATCTATAATATAAACGCTAACAGAACAGGCCGCTACTTCAATAGACAATGACTGCGTGCATGCAGCAGAGAAAGGCAGCACCTCCTGGGGTGCTTGCGGCCTACCGGGGCAACCAGGCGCAGGAACAGCTGTAAAAATGGCCAAATGTGAACACAATTACTCGTTGTTGAAAAACGATCTTGGTAGACTTTCCATTTGACTATTCATAACATATGTCAGTTGGTTATTCATAGCAAGTGTCTGTTGGTTATCTCCCTTACAAATAAGTGCCACATAGTTGTGTCCCTTTCAGAAGGAAACTGCAATCTCCTTTAAAATAAATAAAGAAATAAAGAAGTGACAAATAGTTATGTCCATTACAAAGAAGTGACAAATAGTTATGTCCATTACAAAGAAGTGACAAATAGTTATGTCCTTTATGAATAGGTGTCAATCAATAATCTTGTCCCTTATGAAATTGTAAGCGTATAATTTCACAGATGATTTAAGTTTTGTCCGACAGGAGCAGTTATGTAATGCGTATGTATGTTGACATCGAGGAGATTGAAAGTGCTTGAAATGTCAAGAAACATCGACATCTGACAATATTAAGGCACACAGAAAATTCTGACCTATTTAGGACTCAAGAGATCTGGAAAACTTTTCAAAATTCATATTAAAGTGCCTAATTACATTTCAAATTCAATCATTATCAAATGATTTGTCCCTTAAACCCAGAGGATTGAGTACCTTCTTATACTTAAATTTCAACCACTTCTAATAATTATCCCCTATATGTTAACATTTCAAATATGTCTTGCAGCCAGTCAAAATGAGACATATGTCGATTTTTCACCATATGAGGTTTTTGGTATCATGTGAAAGCTTTTTTCATACCCTTTCAGGTGGTAAAAAAGTTTTGAGCTAGCTTTATTCTAGCCAGAGATATCGCAGTTTAAAGAGACAAAATGCAGTGACCGAAATGCCGAGAAAATTGAGTTTAAATCAACGGTCGACCGCATAAATCTACATATCCACCTCCCCAAAATCCCGATCTTAACGAAGAAATATTTATAAATCAAGGATAAGACCAATAAGGTGTTGTTCAGAAATGAATGTACCTCTGATTTCTGCAATGAAAAAAAAAAATCTATATCTGATCCCCCCAATCACATTCAAAGCCTGATTTCTCCGTTCTAGCCCAGCGACTTACGTCTCATTTCGTCTGGCCGCAAGACATATGTAACATAGTAAGGATATGAATGATGAGCAAATGATGTTGTTGTAGAAATAAACCTTCCCAAACCACCCACAGATTCATCACTTCCATCGACCGGTTGGATGTTGTGAGGCAGTAGTTGTTAGTGTTGATGAGTGGCTGACCTCGAATGCTGTGGCGTTATGTAATACTGTTGTGCGGGTACAAAAACCATCACCTCTCTGGTAAAAATTTTTGGAAATGTCCATTCCAAGTCTGATCCTCTCTATAGCTGCTGGTAATTTAATGATAATCTCGCTTGCAAAAAGTCTAGAAATGCGTATTCCAAAATCTTATACTCTCTGACGCATATAGAATTTTTAAACCATTATTTCTTTGAAACAAATTCAAAATAAAGTATTACACAACCTGTGTTTAAAACAAAAAAAGTAACCTCTCTGTTATAAAAGTTACGAATGTTGTACATGTACATGAAATCTGGTTTTTCCTATTCCCTTGATGTCTTACTGAGACGTACATATGGTAGATATTTTCTGATGAGAGAGATAATGAGTTTGAAAAACTGAGAATTTTCAGTTTGATAATAGAAAAGGTAGATGATTTCACACTGTCACTACTTATTTCTGTTATTATCAAATTCTTGTTGCATGGAATTTCCTATCCAGAAAGTACATAGAATATCATTTTCAAATACTGTTATAGCTTCAGCAGTAAAAGTATACTAAGATGAGACACTGATTTGTTCACAGAGGTATATCAGTGTCAATCTACACTAATCTAGTAGTCTTCATACACAAACCCAGTGCAAAATTTCCCTCTCTATATTCTAAAAAAGACTAGGAAACATCAGACTAAATATTAAACCTATATCATTCTCCCATCTTACAATGTATCCTGAGCTAGTTAGTTTCAGGCTATAGGTATATAAAACACGAGGTCAATATTAAACATATCTGCTGGTGTATTTTGTATAATTTATATGTATATTTGCATGATGTGTCTAATGTAACAATGTTTCAGATCAAAACATAGGCACACATTCAAAAAATGCAGTCTAAACTGAAAGATAATTCTGACTGTTAATGAATGACGAGAAATATATTTTTTTCCATTCCAATTTACAAAGTCTTTGATGAACCTTGAATGGTGATCAAAGGCCTTAAATCAACAGACTTGGCCAGACACAAGTTCATTTTCAGTTCTGAAAGATAATTCTGACTGTTAATGAATGACGAGAAATATATTTTTTTCCATTCCAATTTACAAAGGCTATTATGATGAACCTTGAATGGTGATCAAAGGCCTTAAATCAACAGACTTGGCCAGACACAAGTTCATTTTCAGTTTTTCATTCTTTACAGAGGATCAAACTTAATTCCAGAAGTGTCAAGAAGTCTACCTGTTTCAACAATGGATCTTCTTGCTTTATATTGATAAATCATGAAAATTTGCATCATTTTCTATTGTAGAAAGAGATCTCATCCTATATCACATTCTATCAGATTTTTATTAAAGCACTAGAGGTTCAAAGTACCAACTGGGCCGAACAGTTACCCATCACAGTTTGCCCAGGAGTTTCTCTACAAATAGCATTCACTGAAATCACACAGCACACATTACCATACCACCTTAAAACATAACCTGTCAGTCCCCAAATGTGGATATTCATGTCATCATAGAAATTATGATACTCAAACAGTTTCTCTCCAAATTTTTGGGTTTAAAAACTACACAAGTTTCACCATATTTGTCTTCTTTACTTCGTACAAATAAGTCATGGAAACTTAAATAGTTTTTGGTGTAGTTAGAGATCTTATCCTACACTACATTCTGCCTACAAATGCCAGATTTCTTTAAAAAGTACAAGTTTCACCACATTTGTCCTGATTCCAACTATATCTACCCACACTCCCAGGGTTAATACACTTTTGCATATTTCTATTAAATTAGGCTTTCAGTTGTATTCATATCTGTTGTTGGCATGTCAGGCAAGCTATGGATACCGAGTGTTAACATTTACTCTTTACTTTTCAGTTTAGCTTGTCGAGCAAATTGACATCTTACCTGACCGTGACATCAGTGATTTGTTTGTTATGTAAGCTGATAATTAAGCGCTGTTACAATTCAGTAAGAAGAGTTAGGAAGCAATTTCTTGTTACACGATAGTACATGTTGAGTCAGTTGTATAGGTGTGTTTCAGGAGTACAAACTAACCGGTGACGCTCGTAAAAAAAACTGAAATACATAAGTTTACGATGAAAATAATTCAGTACACAAATCACAACACCAATCAAATATATATATACATATATATACAACAAATGTACAAACAACAAATTTATACTGGTCCTAAATCAATCAAATCTCCACACGGAACAACTTAATTCTTCTTCGGCTCCGTTAAAATTTCCATTCAATGAAATGAACTCAGGCAAATCAAAAATACTAAATCTAGAATGATGTATTACAGAAAAAAAAAAAGATTGTAAAGTTGGATCACTATACACACAGATATGCTGTAACAAACAACTGACACACCAGAGATTACAACTCTGTGATTTAAAGGTTAAAAAAAAAATCCACTGTGTCTTATCAAGACGTATTATTCCTATTATTATTAAAGCAAAAAACACTGACAAAGTAGACTAAGAAAACCATTGCTCAGAAGCATGAAAGCAAAAATCCATTTTTATCCAAAGATCCACTGTACCAAGAACTGGACAAAACAGAGTACGAAAACTAGGATTCCCAAGTTAAAAGGCAAGAATCAATTGCCATATCAAGATGCAGCTGCTGGAGCTAATCGAAAAACAAAAATGATAGAACAAAATTTAGCCCAGTGAAGAAAAATGGAAAACACAGAGCTAATCCTAAGACACCCGTGTCCCTGAGGACACACTGACCATTTGAAAGCCTAATTGTCTTTAATGGAGATAGACAATTTTCTATGAAAATTAATTGGACACTCTACACTAATATTACACTTTTTGTGAATTTGGGCACTTATTGCCAATTTGGCCTTCAAGGGTCAAACTGCAGTTTTCTGAAAATGATGTCAGAGATGTAAAAGACAATGAAGCTTTCAGGGGTCGATAGGGAAGTTCAGAAAGTGAGCCGTGAGTGGCCCCATTACTCACCTTTTCTCTGCGGGCCAGAGTTTCGCTGGTGGGCACGATGCTGGGAACAGCTGGCGAGATTGCAGAGTTCAGCATGCTGTCAATGCAAAGCAAGGGGGGGAAATATGTCAGTTGAGTTAGTCAGTGAGGAAGCCAAGTCTCACAGGGCAAACCGCAAAGTCACATGACAGACAGGCACAAAAATGTCCAGGGTCACGGCTATCTTGCTATAGATCCTGTAGTTGGTGCCAAAGATTTCAACATTCAAATTCAAACAACCTGATTATGTGAGAGGGTCAGTCATACTTTGAAGTAAATATATAGGACTGGAGGGTCAATGCGTCATGTCGGGTCTTCGTATCACCTATGTCCGCATCATGTCAGACTGTACCAATTTGCACCAAAATTGGCTGATTTCAATAGCTCTGTGGTCAGAAGAAATATGCCAATTTTGGTGCACACTGGTACAGTCTGACATGATGCGGACGCGAAGACCCGACATGACACATTGACCCTCTAGTCCTATACGTCACTAGTCCTATATGTCACTAGTCAAATGACAATCACCAAACCACACAATTATATATGTAATTAGCACATTGCAATATTACAGTACTGCAAAGATTGCAGTAAGTATTAACTATGTTATGTGCTTACAATCATTTGATTATGAGGCAGATGGGTGACTAGTGCAGTTCAATATTTAGAAATAGCAAATCACTGAGACAGTTGTTAATTACCTATACTTGTGGTCATCTAATCATAAGATTGTATGGGTCTTAAATGTACTGTAATATAGTGAACTGCAACCATTGCAAATAATGTCAACTACTGTCAAATAATGCAAATAATCTTTGTGACCATAAGATTATATGGGCTGTTAGAGCTTTGCACTGCATTCATTGCAAACAGGCATCAAAAGCCTAATTTTGCAATCATCTGATAAGCACCGCAATGAACATCAATATTCTGTCCCTCCCCACAATCACCTATCAAGATCTTATGGTCTATCAGTCACAAAATGGTATATCTAAACACTATGCGAGTTCCCTAAACTTAAAGTGACACGAGATGCTACAGGACTGGAGAGTCAATGTGTCATGTCGGGTCTTCGTGTCACCTACGTCCGCATCATGTCAGACTGTACCAGTGTGCACCAAAATTGGCATATTTCTTCTGACCACAGAGCTATTGAAATCAGCCAAATTTTGGTGCAAATTGGCACAGTCTGACATGATGCGGACATATAGGTGACGTGAAGACCCCACGTGACGCATTGACCCTCCAGTCCTGTAGTTCTTGGTCAACATTTTATTTTGTGGGTGCATACTATTTGCTCTGTCACAATTCTGCTGTGCTGTGCCAGTATCTAGGAAAGTCATCACTTGGGTCATACCAAATACCAAAACTGAAATCAACTGATATGAAACATTCTATTCCCGGTCCCAAAGTCAAGAAATGATAAAGTTAGAGTCGTATGGATCTTTCAATATCAGTAATATATTTTCATATGATACTAAAGTTCAACTTCGTATTTTAATTGTCCCTCTATATTTATGCTGGCTGTGTTGTTAGAGTTCATAACTCTGAACATTTGCAATGAACAAAATGAACAGTCAAAACTAGTTGTAGGAGAAATGGGTGAGTAATGGTAGCTCTAGTGAATGCCTGAAAAAAACTGAATCAAGAATCTGACAAGTTATTCTTCTTTTGTACACTGAGGTCTTTATCTCTGGAATGTGTATACAAGAAGATTGAGATGGGTTGTACTAACACAGGAACTAAATCTAATATCATCATCACATAAGAGTTCTGGCAGAAGGAACTTTATGCAAAGCTGTGAATGAAGTATCCATGACAACAGAGAGGTGAGTGACATAAACACAGGAAATAACTTCTACATCAATGTGACATGAAAGCTCTAATAAGAAATCTGACTGTTCATTCTTATTATTCTGCGAATGGATGGGTAAAAAAAAACAGAGGGATGTTTTATAAAGCCCAGGAAATAATTTTTGCTTCACTTTAATTTGTCTTTGGAAGGGACAATTTACACACATTTCCTGACTCAACTGAGGTTAAAATGGGTACCCAGCTGTAGACAGTGAATGATATTGTTAGACCCATAAAGATTTGAGTGCCTAACAGGCAGCCGCATTGTATGCTTCCCAGGAAGTTGAGAACGTCTGTGAGTTTCTTTCTCCATTGGGTCTGTCAGGGTAATAAAAGATTGTGAAGCGCTTAGAGCTTTTACACTCCAGGGGGATAAGTGCTACATAAATGCTCTCTATTACTGTTACTACACATGTATTACTACTCTGGTACAAAAAAAATTGGAGACTTCTTTCTTATTATGTATTTGGATCCTTCTCTATGAATGACATGTCCAAAAAAACAAAGAGAGAGAGGAATGAGATTCAACAGGACAGAAAACAACGTTTGCATCACACTGGTATAAGCATTCTGATGATGACATTGTGGGGAGTTTAAAGACAGCTGTGAGCTGTTACAGTCATGAGGTGAGTGACATGTCATGTGAGTACACTGTGACATTGTGAGTTGCTAATGACAACTGACAACAGTGACAATCAACAGGCAGTAAAATGAAGATCAAAGTGCTACAAAGAAAAGCATATATTAATAATTACACAGTAAAATGAGCCTTAAAAGCACATGTCAATTCTACAAGCCAACATAGAACATTGAAGATGCAGAGATGAGCCTCTAGTGGGCTATGAAATATTGCCATACTTGACATAATTAGAAAAGAGAACAACATGACGTCGTCTCAGATAAAGAGAAATTTTTTTTCTATAATTCATGTAAAGCCTACAATCTCCACACAGTACGATAGTAAAAAATGTAAATTTCCTTGAGATTTTCTTGGCAATTAAATATCTAATAAGCCTTAGATTCTTATGTCAGACTTCACAAAATCAAAAGGGTTCTTAAATCTTGATGTTTAAACATTTTAATACTATCAAATTTTCATGACAACACACATTGTTGGACAGCAGAAGTAGTTATAACTGCGCTGATGCAATTTCTGGTCCTCAGATATTGGATTTCTAACTCTCTGTTTTGTTTTGTTTTTGGTGGGTGTAACCGGTCTCCAGATTTAGCAAAGCAAAATATTTGAGCTCTAGGAGATGTTTGTAACTGAAATGTCATTCATTTTGTGGCTTGGCTTCATCAACACAAACCCCTGTATCATTTTATGAAAAATGTCTTAAAATTAAGACGACTGTCCACCGGCAACTAATCAAATACACCAAAAAAGTTGAAAAACAATCTGAAAAATTTAGAATTGAGCTAACAAAATGAATTTATAACGCTAGCCCAATTTTCGAGCCCACTTGGCTCTTCATCGGGACAATACAAACCCCTGTATCATCTACACCCAGCTGAATAAAGAATGCACGCTTTTGAAGCTGCCTGTAAAGTAATCAGCTCTAAGCTACAAATTCAAAATACAAAAGCAAAAATTCACAAATCACTTTACTAAATTTTTTTTTTTTTTTTCCATGAACACCGTTGTCTTGGGTGAGAGAGTGTTTTGCAAAATGCACATACATGCTCGCTTTCTCAGAGGAAAAAAACACAAAAAACGTTGTCATAAATCAAAACATTTAGGTCTTGTGATGAAAGGGTCTTAGCCTAACTATGCAGAAGCATTTGGCTTCATTTCCAAAGCCCAATCAGTGTTCCAAAAGCACATGCAGATACTAAATACACTGACAAAACTGAAGTGAATGCACACACTTCCTCTACAAACAGAAACCTAAGAGAAAAAAGAAACCACATCAATGTGTGAGCATGAGAAGCCTAAAGCCTAACAAAATGCAGCGCTATTGCAATACTATTGGAACTGTTAGTGTTCAGTCATGGATGAACCTTTTACATCTTTATACACAACAAGATACAATAACTGTCAATCATGTCTACTAATTTTTTTTCAAGTACGCTAAAAATACTTATGAGTAACATTAACATCATGCCATTTTTTCAGCCAGCTAGGTTACTTCCCTTTGCCAAGTACAAGAGGTGTAGGGCAAGCATGGCAAAGAAGGAAAAAAACACCTTTTCTCTTGTTATTTGAAACATGTGCTGCTCAAAATTATGAAAAAATTATCACAATAGGAAAAAAACATTTTCATCATATGGTGAATTTTTCAGAATTTTCTGTTTCTTAAATTTCACATAACAAGCGAAAAAGTGATTTTTTTCCTTCTTTACAATGTTTGTGTTATACCTCTTGTACTTGGCAAAGGGAAGTAATTTTGCTGACGGTAAAAATGGCTCATTGCTTGGGACATTTTTTACTATTCTGAGAAAAAAAACAGGAAAAAACACATCTCACTCCAAATGATGCAAGGTTTTATTGAAATTCAGTGTTGAAAAAACACTTTAACAGCTAAAAAGACTCGAAGTATTCAGCTACAGCCTGAACTGAATTTGGCCAAATAATGACTTAGGCAATTATCGTATGAGTGTGATGATATTTGTACGAAGACATATCTCACACTATGTTGCATGTGTATCTCTGGCTCTTCTGTTACCATAAACTATTTAGAAAATGGAATTTGTTCTCAATCTCCACATGGCCAGAAACTGATTTGTAAATAATGATGCAAACAAAATGTGTTTTCTTCAATTAACTCTTTCATTGCCAAGATATATGAATGCTCATTTCATTGTCTCTTATATAGTAAAAGCAGCTCCATTTTAGCAACTATTCAAATCCAGATATCTTTGTTACCAGCAGCATTTTTGTTTACTTGGATGAAATTTGTAGCAGCCACATCTAAATATCTGAACTGATCTGTCAAAATTATCTTAATTGTAGTTGTGGCAATCAAAGGGTTAAAAAATGCAGGCAAAGTTACTCCATCTTTCTTCTTGCCCTGTCCATTATGACTGTACACTATTAAGCTGCATGATGATGGCCCATTTTCTATTAACTCTTTGCAGTACAGTGTGTTTCACAATGAAAACACCACGTACCTCCCTCTAGCCCAAGACAACTCACAGTGTTAAAGAAATGAAGCGCTCACTACCACTTTGTGAGCACTGCCAGATTCAGAACTGGTCTATACAGACTATGGCAGCCGAATTAACCTACGACAGCCATCCTCAGTGGCTTAAGGGTGTAAGATAATGAACAAAAGCTGTACTATAAGAAAGGAAGGAACTGCCAAACCAGATCAAACCAAGAACTTTAACCCTTTCACCTCCAAAATCATGAAGCTTATTTTGAAATCTCCTTTTTGTTCAAATCTGTAAAATTTTCACAGCTGCTGAAAGCTGAATATATGTACTATATTTGATTTGCCACTGAGCACAAGTTGTAACATGCAGATCGAAGACAGTAAGATGTGGGTTAAATTTTCAGCGGCAGAGGCAGTTAAATAACTAACAGAATTGTATTTGATTTCTCATGTTCTTTCTTGCATCCGCTGTATAATCAACTGAAATACTATGAAAGAAGTGAATATTTGCCGCATATAAAAACTAATCGTAAGCATTAAAGAAATTCATTTCTACCATGCTTATCAAGCTAAGGTAATATTTCTTGAATCTGCTTCGTTCTGATATGTGTGATATGCACCTGACTGCGAATGCATCTTCCATGTATGCTATATCTTATCGGCTGTGATCGGAATTTAGATTTAAGGGCAAATAAAGTATGTCTTATCTTATCTTATCTTATCTCTTTTCTGACCTGTCCAGATTTGGTCCATCTCAGATCAGTTTCCCCATGCGTCAAGTCAGTTTGATGTACAGATGAAGCAGAAGCAGACACAGACTAAAGGCTACAGCAAAGGAACAAAAGTCACTACGCAGGGGACTACACCGTCGTCAACACAGTGTGAACAGTGTTTACAGATTCACGGAGTAGTTGACGAGAGTGGGCATGGAAGATGGATGGAGCGGTATCAAAAGTGTGAAACAGATGGATAGAAAGTGTAACAAAATGAGAGTGAGAGACAGAGAGGGAAAGATAGAAGATGCAGAGATTTGATATCGCGTTTTGTCACATAAAGGAAACCAAGAAAAAAAAAATAAAAAAACAGTAATTCAAAAAAAAAAAAAAAGGAAAACGAAAAGAAAAAAAAAAAAAAAGAAGAAATTATATTAACATCAAATAATGGGTATAAATAACAGATAACACATATACATACACACATACAAATGTTAGAGAAAAGTAAATTGATACCAGTACCAGATCCCAGGTTAGAAACAATGTTGATGCAGCACAGGGAATGAAATATGATTAGTGTTTTGTTGGTGGAAGGGCAAAAGACTGAGCAGCCGCAACTGTTTACCAAAACACAAGCATAAAAAAAAAAAAGCCAATACAACAGACAAAAACATTCTTGACATCTTTCAATATTCTCTTTTGGTTCCCCACCATCCCACACCCAATAAACAAGATCCACTATTGTTTTGTCTTCCGATACTGAAAATAAGTTTTTTCTTTCTTTTCTTTTTTGCTTTCCTTCTGTTTTTTTTTGAAGATAGGAAAGAGATCTGCCACAGGAGGAGACAGAAGATACAGGCGTTCCAGTCAAATTCAAATCCCCTTTTGCTCCCCATCTCCCATTCCCCCCCCCCCCCCATTGTCCTCTCCTCTTTCTTGCCCTTTCTCCCTTCTCGTTCCAGTGGTGGTAAATGAGTAACTTGTGCATGAAGAGTGAGATAAGTGTTTCCCTCCCCAATGATTTGAACAAGAAGAAGAAATGAGTGACTTTTGTTAATTTGCTGAACTACTGCAGCAGCTGTGACGAACAAGCTGGCCTTAACATCAGCATGAGCATGAGCAAACGGACAATACGGGACTACATATGTTCCGAGATATTCATGACGATTCTGTTCAGACAAAAGGTTGAACATGTGCTGACATACAGACAGTGGCATGGTCATACGGGGAATAGAATGAGCCATTTTGATCGTCAGCGAAATTACTTCCCTTTGCCAAGTACAAGAAGTATAAGACACGCATTGTAAAGAAGGAAAAAAATCACTTTTTCCCTTGGTATGTGAAATATCAGAAAGAGAAAATTCTGAAAAATTCACCATATGATGAAAACATTTTTTTCCTATTGTGATAATTTTTTCATAATTTTTTACACCACATGTTTCAAATAACAAGAGAAAAGGTGATTTTTTCCTTCTTTGCAATGCTTGTCCAACACCGCTTGTACTTGGCAAAGGGAAGTAACCTAGCTGGCAGAAAAAATGGCTCATTAACACTGCTACATAGCATGTACTGACTGTTGGACTACGGACATATTTCTCAAGTGAGACACTCAAACAAAATAATGCATCAAAATACATTTTTGAGACCACGAGATGACACATTTCCCAAAATCATTATCTTCAGACCAGAAACAAAAGCAAAAACAAAAGTAAATAAAAGATTTCAAATCTCACACGTTCTACAACTGTATATAAACAGAAAAGTGCAGAGAAGTACCGTTTATACAGAAAGTATTACAATGAATATATGGAGCTTAGTTCAGAAACAACTTACGGGTATCACATTCTCTTTCTTCCCACAAAAATCTGGGCACCCATTCCCAAAAAGTGACACACACAAAAACGAATAAATTAAATTTACTCTCTACTCCTGCTCACACTTTCTCAGGTACCAAAAATATTTCTGATGATTAACTTTAAGAGACACCAATCTCAGGTTTCTTCCCTTCTAAACCTCCATTTTCTTCTCGAACTGTTTTAATATCGTTTAGGGACGTTTTCAATTATTTTCTGTCAGTGAAATAAATACAATGTGCCAAGATGATCTTATATTCCTTGCAACGTTTACTAAATCATCAGATATAACTTGGAATTTAGGAGTCATATATATATATATAAGGTTGAACCCTTTGACATTTGAAAAGCCACAAAGTTGAAAGATGGTTACTCAGTTATGTGAAGTGTTTACAAATGAAAAAAATCTAATTTTGGCTACCTTGGGCTACAATGCAAAAAAAGTGAATTTGGTAGTTGATTCTTTCTTTTCTTCCTTTTTCTCCCTCCAGCCTCTTCCCCCTCCTATTCTCCTCCCTTTTTCTTCCACCCCTACTTGACCCCATCACATCTGATATCCCCCCTCCCCATGTGGTGAGTTGGACAAAAGATCCAGCAAGCACAAACCGAACAACTGACTAGAGGCAAGGAAGGATCAAAGAAATATGGCAAGTGTGTGATCAAAAGCCATCAGGGAGATAGACAGACAGACAGAC